>CAIGRP010130273.1:0-90288 GCA_903798385.1 Fraxinus cuspidata
ATGAAAAGTCTGCGTCCGCCCCTGGCTACAGGTGTACACTGATCTACCTGTGAATCTATATTCTCCTTATCTTCTTTACCCCCTTTCTGGATAGTACTTTCAGTCAATTCATCTAAGTTGACAAACTTGGATTTCTTTTGATCTATCTCCGTAACATCTGACACTGTAGTTGACCTGTCCTTGTACATAACATGTTCATTAAATATCACATTTCTACTTCTAATGATTTTCCTGTTTTGTTCATCCCAAAACCTATAGCCAAATTTATCATCACCATACTAATAAAAAAACATATTTTAAACTTTGCATCAAGTTTACTACCAGTATCAGAATCAATATGAACGCAAGAAACACAGCAAAAAACTTTTAAATGTGAAAACTTTATCTCTTTACCACTCCAAACCTCCTCAGGAAGTCTGAACTCCATGGGAACTGATGGTCCTTGGTTTATTAGGAAAGTTGCAGTGCTAACAGCATTATCCTAGAAAGTTTTTGGTAGTCCAGCATGCAACCTCATACTCCTAGCACACTCATTGAGAGTTCTATTCATGCGCTCAGCCACACCATTCTGCCGTGGTGTCCCAGGAATGGTCTTCTACATCCTAATTCCCTGTGCAACACAATACTCACTGAACCTTCCATCTATGTACTCTCCTCATTATACGACCTAAAACATTTTACTTTCAAATCTGTTTCTGTCTCAAGCATGGCTTTCCACTTCTTAAAAATTTCAAATACATCAGATTTATTTTTTAGAAAATTAACCCATACCATTCTGCTCGAGTCATCAATGAAAGTAATGTAGTACCTTGAACCTCCAAGGGATGCAATCGGAGAAGGACCCCACATATCAGTATGTACTAACTCCAATTTTTCAGCCTTCGTTGCCCTGCGAGTTTTCAAAAAACTCATCATTTTCTACTTTCCTAAGATGCAACTTTCACACATGTCAAACTCAATGGACTTCAATTATGGTAGTTTTCCTCTTAACAGCATCATCTTAATCCATTTCTCACTCATGTGACCAAGTCTGTGATACCATAGGCTTGTATCATTACTTGCTTCAGCAACTGCAATTGTATCTCTTAGACTTGAGGTCATATATAGAGTACCAGTCTTCTTTCCACGAGCCAATACTCTGACTCCCTTTGTAACCTTCCAACTGCCACCAACAAATAGTATTGCATGCCTTTCATCATCAAGTTGTCCAACGAAAATCAGATTCATCCTCAGGTTAGGAATATGTCGAACCTTCTCCAGTAACCAACAGACCCATTGGGTAACAATACCCGGACGTCTCCCATACCGACAACATCCAAACTGCACCATCAGCTAAATACACCTTACCAAATTCACCTGCAACATAATTCTTTATGATTTCTTGTGTGGAGTGGTATGAAACGAAGCTCCTAGTCCAAAACCCAATCATCAAGTAGACTGTCTACTGCAAGAAGTAATGCATCATGTACCTCTTTTGTTACAGCATTATCAGAATCATTTTCATTCTTTTTTCTTCGGACTTTTGCATTGCCTCCTAAAGTGACATGTTTTCCCACAGTTCCAGCATTGTACTTGTTGGCATGATCTAGGTTTACTTCTCTTCCGATTAGAATTTCTGGATTTTGATCTACCACGATTTGAATTTCTATCATTACCTCTGCATCTTGTCTCAAGGTTTAAGGTAGAACCAAATCCTGAGGTTTCACCGGAATCTCTTCTACGAATCTCCTCAGCCAGAATTAAATCTCATATGTCATTGTACTTCAAATTTTCCTTTTTTTGTAGAATTACTTACTGCCATCCTCATTGCTGCCCAACTGTTTGGTAAAGAAGCCAAAACAATCAGTGCATAGATCTCATCATCAAAATCAATTTTTATAGACGACAATTGATTTGTGATAGTATTAAATTCATTTAGATGTTGTGCTACTGATGCGTTCTCTGCCATCTTCAGATTGAATAGTTTCTTCATTAAATGCACCTTATTGTTTGCTGACGGCTTTTCATATATACCAGACAAAGCCTTCATCAGATCTGCTGTGGTCTTCTCCTTTACAACATTGTGTGCGACAGACCTAGACAGAGTTAACTTGATAACTCCTAGTACCTGCCTATCAAGAAGATCCCATTCCTCAGCCTTCATTGTCTCAAGTTTTGTCCCCAAAAGAGGCAGATGCAATTTCTTCCCATAGAGATAATCTTCAATCTGCATCCTCTAATACGCGAAGTCTGTGCCATCGAACTTTTCTATTCCAGACGCCTTTCCTTTTTCCTCTGCCATTGGTCCCACTCAAACCTAACCTTAGGCTCTGATACCAGTTGTAGGGAATTAACCTGAAATTCCAAACCCGTTAGAAACGCAAAAATAGATAAAACACACGCCAAAGAAAAATAATCACACGAACAAGTCAATATTTACGTAGTTCGGCCAATTTACCTACGTCCACGGAGTTTCAGGGATTTCACTATTATCAGGGAAAAAGAATACAGTATACGGCCGTACATTTTTTCCTCTCTATATGTTAAAAAAACCCTAATGACCAAAACTGCATTTTATATCATACGCATAGGATTCACAAAGGGCAACAAAATGGGTCAAAACTTTTTTCGGCTCAAGCCGGAGCTCTCATGGACTAAGCCTCAGAAAATTTTCCATTAAAAATCACGCAACATTATTCGGGTCGGATCGTCAACCGGATCGAACAAAACTAGGCTCCACAAAGCCCAACACACCTGGTGTGAAAAATATTATTGCTAAGCTAATTGTCTTCAATATGAGTACAGGACAAATTTGTCCAAACCATCAATGATTCTCCTTCATCTGCATAGACTACATCTTCTTCATCGAATGGTGGATTATCCAATACTTCAGTTTCACCCTCATCTTCTTTCACAAGAGAAATAATTTTTCGGTTAGGACAATCGGATGCAATATGACCTATACCTTGACATTTGAAACACCGACAAACATTTGTAGGATTTGGTCTGCCAGAACCAACAGTTGAAGCTTCTGGTTTTGGAGAAACTTTGGTTGTTGAAGCCTTCACAAAATTATTTTTAGAAGGAATTAAACCACCTTTAAAAGCTTGTTGACAATTTGTGGAACGATACCCTCCCTTTTGAGACTACTTCAGCTGCTTTTCAACTTTAGTTGCTAGCTTACACACATCATTAAAAGTCCAGTAAGGTTGTAACTGTACAACATTTCTAATCTCAAGACATAACCTTCCAAGATAACAAGCCATAGTATGTTCTTCATCTTCCACAATATCACAGGGAAGCATCAAACATTCAAACTCAGCAGTATAATCTTCAACACTTAAATCCCTTTGCTTAAAATTGTGAAATTTCAGAAAAGCATCTTGCCTGTAGTTGTATGGAAGAAATTTCTTTTTTAATGCCTTTACGCATTTTCTCCCAAGTGACTGTTTTGCTTTTTCCTTCTCCAGCTCTCAACTTCTTAAGATGCACCCACCAAATAGAAGCTTGTTCCTTTAATTTAATTGCCACTATTTTCACCTTGCGATTATTAGGACATCCTTGTATTCAAAAACTTTTTCTACCGTATGTGGCCAGTCGATAAAATCATCCAACTGAGCTCGTCCTTCAGATTCTGGAATATCTACTTCTATATCAGAGTCTCGCTGAAAATTTCTGTATAAACGATGCATTGCTGGACTTTGATTGTGAAATGGATTTTCCAAATCATCCTCATTATCAGAATCTTCATCATTATTATCGCTACCAGAGGTATTGTGCCTTTGCAGTTGCACCAGTTGTTCCTGCAATTGCTGCACTTGTCATCGCATAACTTCATTCTCTACATCACAAACATCACGCTCATGATTTGCTCTATTACCATCTGGACCACATCTTCCTTGACCACGATTCACCAATACAAGCTAAGGTTTGAACCTTGTGTTCTGATTCCAATTTGATACTGGATTTCTTTAGACAATAAACTTATAAAAGGAGCCCACAACTTTAGGTTGAGACTAATGGGATACAGATTAACACCACCCAAAGGAAAAGCAACCTAAATTTGAGAAGAAAAACAATGCTCACCAGTCTAGCAAGAATGCCCAAGGGATACAAAAAAATTCACCACCAGAAAACACTAGCAAGAGATACAGAGCAAGAAACTCACCACCTATCGAAATCCACTGAAGGATAAGAGATTAAGAAGAAGCTCTTCTTTACAAGCCAAAGGCAGAATATCAGTCATAAAATTTCAGTTTCTGCCATTCCATTAGTGATGGCTTGCTGATTTTGATTAGGAAACCTTGGAACAACCCTCCAAGCATGGGTAAATGTCGAAATTAAAAACCTTGACTAAAAATTAAAAATTGCAATTCTCAAACACTTGAAAACATAACCTAACTGTATTGGAAATAAAAAAAAAACAGAAAGTTCAATGGAGTCAAACTTTGGAAGTTTTGTAGTCCCCCCTGTTCTGAGCACCATCAATTCAAACTGTCATAACTTTCTTAGTAAGTCTCCAAAATTGCAAGGTTTGATGCATTGGAAACTAGGGACCTTTACAAAGAGAAAAAATTGGACTGCTAATTTTTTCCAAGCACTTCACAGCATTGGTCAAAGTTTGGTGTCAGTTTGGTAAATTAGGAAGAAGAGGGATTTTGAAGATTCCACGGCTCTTCCCGCCTATTTTCTATATCTCGGTGATGTCGATCTAGATTTTTATGTATTTAAATACTTAGAAGGCTTAATAGCACAAAACACGCCTACTTTTAGCTTGTTATGTACAAAACGTCCATACGGTTCAATTTTTTGCATTTCACCCCTATTTTCACGTTTCATTGCGGAAAATGTCATTTTCACCAATTTTTAATGTAAAATGACCAATATACCCTCCAATCTAAATAATACAAAAAAAAAATAAATAAAAATTGCAATTATACTCCCAAACTTTTTAAAAAGTGCAAATGAGTTCAAAAGCCTTATCAAAACATTAAAAGTGAAAAAAAAAAAAAAAATTATCTCTCTCTTCTCGCCTCTTCCTTCCTCTGCCCCCAAATATCTCCATGTGTGGAGGCATGAAGGCTTTTGGAATTTGATGATATCAAGGTTCTCTCTAAAACTCAAAAAGTCAAAACTCCCAATTTCTACTTCTAGTTAGGGTTTTGTTTTCTTCTCCTCAAAATTTATCTACATCAATCCATCTTCTCTACAGATTTTCTCACATAATTATAGAGATTTAAATTTATAGGGTTTAATTCGTTTTTAGTTTAGAAAAAGCAAGAAAATTGTCTTCTCAACAGCTCAAATTCACACTCTTGGACTTGGGGCCGGCACTGACTTGGTATCCTCTACCCAAATCATTAGATATCCCTCCAAAACAGTACTTTTTGGGCAAAGACTTAATCAAACGGTGTATGTTGGTTTCAAGCTGAAAGGTAAGGCTAGAAACAGCTCACGAGGAAATCCCACTTGGACATCTTTGCGCGTAGTATCTGAAAAAGTTGTTGGAATGGACATGGGAACGACTAATTCTGCGGTGGCGGTGATGGATGGAGGGAAGCCGACGATAGTGACCAATGCTGAGGGGCAGCGGACCACTCCTTTGGTCGTGGCCCATTCGGTGGTATGGAGGTTCGGTGGTTTGGGTGATGGTTGGTCAGAGTGTTTTGGCTTCAAAAGTGGCGGAGGGAGGAGACGGATGGAGGAGAGAAAGAGAACATTTTTTTAAAATTTTAATAATTTATTGGACTAATTTGCACTTTTAAAAAAGTTTAAGAGTGTAATTGCAATTTTTTTCTTTTCTTTTCTTTTGTTTTATTTAGATTGTAGGGTATATTGGTCATTTTACATTAAAATTTGGTGAAAATGACGTTTTCCGCAATGAAACGTGAAATTATGGGTGAAAATACAAAAAATTGAAACGTAAGGAGGTTTTGCACACAACAAGCCAAACGTAGGGACGTTTTGTGTTATTAAGTCATACTTAGAATATGCGTAGCTAAACTTTCAATAGGTAGGATGATGATGTAACTTGAACTTTGAAGTTTTAATTCTATTTTTCATTTTTGACTTCAAGTATAAGTTTTTGATAGATTGATTATTATTGATTTTACCACTTTCAATTATCTCGAAAATAGTTGATTGATTTATCAACTATATTGATATAAAGATGTGATATTCAAATATACGTAACATAGATTATGGTAGGGGATATAAATATGTTGTTATGGTCCATGCAATCACTATGTGATGTTTGTTCTTAATGCTTTTCATGTATTCACATTCCTCGTAGAGATATAGGAGGTTAACACATCAAAATTTGTCTCACCCTTTAAGATAGATTGTTAGATAATCTAGGGACATTGGTGAGTAGCAAAATGAATATTAAATTATGTGATTATTTGAATTAAGTGGATAAGTATAGGTTAAATTAAAGTTCTAGTGCCTTCTTCATTTAAAGATTTCTCCGAAGTTTTCAAAGTTCTTTTAGCTTAATTTTAGTTAGATTTTAGTTTTTAAATTAAAATTATACTCTTGAGACATTTGGATAATTTGGTTAAAGCTAGATGTAATTGATTTCATATCTAATTACAAGTCATGATGGATGAACACTCTATTCACGATGTATTACTTATCGATGATACCATTACTTGTGGCTTTGAAGCAAACAAAAGGTATACCCATCATATCAACAAAATATTGTCTTTTAACTATCAAAATGACAGAATCCATCTAGTATTGACAAATGGTTTTATAAGCTTAAAGGTAGGGAACAACGTTGCAAAGAATGTGGTTGGAGAATTAATTGCGACAAATTCATTTATTAGGCGACAAATGGAGCAATTTCTTACAATTCTTTTATTGTTGGCTGAGTAAACTCTAACCGAATTCCTTATTACATTCACATGTGGGTTTATTTTGTCAAGCCTTGATATGGATTTACACTTTTACATCTAGAGTAATATCATGATGAACCATAAAGTCTGTAGAATTTACTTCTTGTAAAATTGAACTAATTACAATTTTCATTAATATCATTTAATTAACTTGGTAAGTAGATATTTCCACCTATATTAAAGGGTAAACGGCGTGTTAAATATATAACTACATCGAACTCGTACAAAATTTTAAAACGTGTGAGATTGTGTGTACCCACTAAATAGATATAGGTTCAATTAAAGAATCTCCTCATTTATTGAGAAATAAAAGAATATGAATTCTTTCAGGAATCATGAACTTTTTGGTCTATATTGTCGATTGTATCTTGCAAGACAACATATCGTTAACAAGTAATATAATGATGAGCTAGTATCATCCCAATAAAATTAATTATTTATTTTATTTTGATTACAATTACATCTCAAAAGAACACAAAACAATAATTTAAGGATTTTAAGATCACTTTATTATTATTATTATTATTATTATTATTATTATTATTATTATTATTATTAGTAGTAGTAGTAGTAGTAGTAGTAGTAACTAAACTAACTAATTGAGTACACATGAAAAATTTAGAGTAAAACTGACGAGGGGAGGAAAATAGTGGGCAAGGAGGGATTTAAAGATATGTCAAATTCGACTTCACAAAGTTGGGAATCAAAGAAAAATAGATCATTTATCTTCTCCAACTAAATTATCAAATCAAAATAATTAAATATTCAAGTCGGCCTTTCTTCACATCATAAAAGGTATTTATAGGCTAACATAATGCATCTAAATACACGAATGGATAAATAAATTCAAAAACTAAAAACTAGAAGTTCTTCAACTCCCAAATGTAATCTCCCAATCCCAATGCATCACTTTGATCCTTCATAACTCCCAATTTACCTAGAATCTAACCATGAATGATAACTAGTTTGGAAGATAAATGAATCTCTTGGAAGCAAAACATCGAAACAAATTTCCCAACTTGCAGTTGACAACCTCAATTTGTCTATCCGTTTCAAGATAGTAAGCACTACTGTAGAGCAAATCAATGCCCAATTTATTCCATAGGATCCTCCAAAAAGGGCTAAGAAACTTCGTGTCATGATTCAAAGTAATTAGCTTGGATCATGAAGTTTAACTTCTTTAAAATAAAGATTAGGAGTATATGAGGCATCCATAATCTTTTTTCATAGAATAAAATGTACTATCTTAGAAACTCGATCAACCACAATGAAAATAGAACCAGTACCTATTTGTGTCTTTGGCAATCCAACAACAAAATCCATGCTGACATCTTCCCAAGGAGCAACCGAAATAGGCAATGAAGTATAAGCACCTAGCCATGTCAATGAGTCGAGTCGAGTCAAGCCAAGCCACGAGCCAAAACTCGAAACTCGGGCTTGGCCAAAAAATTCCAGCTCAAGCCTTAGTGGTTGAGTCGGCTCAGTTTTTTTTTGTTTTTTTAAAGCTGCCTAACGCAGGTAGCTACAACATTTTTTTTCAATTTTTTTATTAACGGGCTCAGCTCATGACATGGGCCGGGCCGGGCCGACCTTGAGTCGAAGCCCGCAAAATGGGGCTCGGAGACACGAGCCTGCCTGGCTCGAGCTTTTTCCGAGCCGAGCTCGAGCCGCCCGAGTCGGCGAGCTTTTTTGTCATCCCTATAAACACTAGAATTTTGACTTTTGCCCTTAAGTTTGGCATACCTAGGACCTCCTCACAAACTTTGCAACATCACGATAAAGAGTAGGCCAAAAATATTTTTCCTTATTCAGTAACAAAGTTTTATTTCTCCCAAAATATCCACTAAATTCCCCACAATGAAGTTCTTTGATGATGTACTCTCTAAGAGAACATTTATGAATGCATATTTACAAAAAATCATCAAGTATATCTTCATATTTACCTTTTTGCATTTTCGATAAATCTTCTTGAAATTAGAATCATCTAGGTACATTAGTCGTATGGCATAAAAAAATTCCAACTAAATAGTCATAGAATTCAACAATGGAACTCTCTGACTAAGTGCATCGGCCACTTTGTTAAGTCTTCCACTCTTAGAGCATCTCTAAAATAGTGAGATAATTTGGAAATCTAAACTCATTCTCTACAATTAAATGTATTCAAAGTATTGCAATTTTCAATGGAGAACAATAAATAATAATAATAATAATATATAGGGAAGCTAATACAGAGTTCTTAAAATTTTTTACTCTCACTAAATTTATAAATGATCTCTAAATTTAAAAATATGCTCTTTAAATATAGAGTCTATCGGAGAAACTCTTATGCCTCAACATAAAAGTATATTCTTGTAGAAATGATACCAACCAACATGTCTTGTATTCAAATTCGCCTGAGAATTAATGAGTTTGAGAGCTTTATGATCCGAGTTAAGGATAAATTCATTGAATGAGATATCGTTGCCAATGACAAAGAGGCCGAACAATGGCATAGAGCACAGTATCATAAGTAGAATATTTTTTCCTTGTCTCATTTCATTTTTCACTAAAGTTGGCAATTGGATGTCTTTTTTAGCTGAGAACTTATCCAATTCCCACATGAAATGCATTACAATTAAATATTTTCTCAAAATTAGGAAGTGCGAAAACAGGTGCGCTAGATAGCCTTCTCTTGAAAGCCTTTGGACTCCACGTAAATTCTCCTTTCTTCAAGCAATCTATCAATGGTGCTGCAATAGTGCTGAAGCTTCTAATGAATCGGCGGTAAAATTTAGCCAATCCATTGAAACTATGTGTTTCATGTAGATTCTTAGGAGCAAGCCATTCTTGGACAACTTTAATCTTATATTCATCCACCATAACACTTGAAGGGGTTAAAATAAAACCTAGAAAAACTTGGCAGCTGGTCATGAAAGAATACTTCTTAAGGTTTACATAAACTTTCCCTTGTCTCAAACTAATTAGAACAGCTCTAAAGTGTTCAATGTGATCCCAATGGATTTTGGCTATAAACAAGAATATCATCAAAGACAAATTTTCCAATGAAAGGGTGAAGATCTTGATTCTTTACCTCAAAAAGGTGCTTGGAGCATTGGAAAGGCCAAATGGAATAACAAGTCATTCATGCGAACCTTCTCTTGTTTTAAATGTTGTTTTCCATTCATCTCTCGGCTTAATTCTAATTTGATAATAGTCACTTCGAAGATCAGTTTTAGAGAACAAGCCATTCATACAAAACGTTGTGTTATAATACTTTAAAGAAGCTTATAATTTTTGAAAAGCATATAGTTGTGATATAATACTTCAATCTTGAATAAGTCATAACTGGAAGCTAAAGTCCTTGATCATTGCAATGTTAATCGTCAGTTTCAATAATTGGTATACTAGAAGTCGTCATGGGAAATGACTCTCCATGAGGAGAGTTTTAGCTTTCTAATCATCATTAGAAGTAATTAAAAGAAAAACGAACACCTCGTCAGATTGATATATTATTGCAAAATGTTTCAGTTTGTGCATACATTATTCAATATCCTGGACTCGGATAATTTTCAATTTTCCTGGCCTCTGGTTTCTGATGAGTCACTTGAAAAGTTTGACGTCTCTGAACTCCACTGGTTCTTCGTCTTCACGCTTGGTAATGCTGAATACTGCAACATGAGTTCATAATAAATCAGTTCAATAGGACTGGGAAAAATAACGGAGAACATTTTAGTTCTTTTCTTCCTTTATATAGTCCTGTTATACCATACAAGAAAACCATATGTGTACTGTGTAGCTTGTGAGGAATATACATACATTTTGTGGATTATGGTCTAACATAGAATTTGGAAAAGCATAAAAAGAATGTCACAATGTTATTATAAGGAACTAGGAATTACCTGCTCAGAAGAAACTCGGTCAACATGAAATGCTTCTTGACAAGCGCTTTGATTCATGTCCATGCCAAACTCTTGTTGCATTACAGAAAAATTCAAGAACATACAATCTATATCTTGAAAATAAAAGAAATCATCAGAAGGAAACCTAGGGTTTGATGAAGAATTTGCACCAGGTCTGGCATTCTTAGGAACAGACAAAAGCTGTTCACGATGTTGCTGGTGGGAACTCATGATTTGTTTATCGTTTGACATTTCAGTTTCCGCAAGGATTTCAGAAACTTCTTGGGTTTTGCGATGCTCAACAGTTATATTTTCATATCTATGTCCGCAGTCATTTGGCATTTCATTTTCTGTAAGGATTTCAGAACCTTCTTGGGTTTCGCTATGGTCATTAATTGGCAAACTGTTCTTCTTTAAGCAAGGCATAGACCCAAATCTTCTAGGCTTGTTTTGGCCTAATATGTTGGAGTCTGTAGATGTTTCCAGAGCATTATTTTGATTAAATTTCCTCTCTACAGGAGCTCTCCAAGTTTCGTTCCGGAATTTCTAAGCCAAGAAAAATTAAAGACGCAAAATATGAGGCACAATTAAGAAATCACGAAGTAGTTTATTTACTAGATAGGGTTCGGCAAAACAACTATTACATATTGTCAAATAAAACTAACCTGAAGATGGCTTGATACTTGCATTCTAGTCAGACCAGGCACGTCCATTAGCTCCAGAATATCTTTAGGGAAACACCCTATATTTTCAAACACAAGATGCATATGTACGTCTTACTGTTACATTTTATACATTTCTTTTGTGTATATGTGTATTCGTAACAAGGGCTGAAAATTAAGCCCCTGTTTGACAGATTTTTTTATTTTTTTTGGAAAGAAAGAGTTTTTCAATAGTAAATTTTTGGAGAATGTACTGTTATGAAATAGGAAAAATTTTGGGTTTATGTGAAAAATATTTTATTACGAGAATGCATGGTTGAAAATGAGTATGAGAATAACAATTGAAAGAATGGTTACCAAACTGGAGCTAACATAAAAACATTATAACAGTAAAAGCAGTGAGGGAACGAAAAACATACTTCCTTCACCAAGCAGTCCCAAAGCATCAATAAACTTTCGTTGAAGTACTTCAGTCCACTCTATGAATTCTTTGCTCTTAGCCTTACTGTTGATTAACTGATGTTGTGATTCACATCCTTTGTTGAACCCAATCAAAACTTCTCGTCCACATATTTTATTTTTCCCTTTGAATCTTTTGTTCTTCATGTTGTTGCCTCCAGTAAAGTTGTTTTCCTCCTCAACTTCTCGTCTAAATTCAATCCCCTTAAAGATATGATTATTTGTCGCAGCCTTTTCTATAATTCTTTCCTTTTCTTTGTAGATCCTTATTTTCTCTCTTACTACATGTTGCCAAAGGCACTTCAACATGTCCATAGTAACTGGTTTCTTGATAAAGAGGAAAGCTCCCTTTTCTAGAGCTCCCATTGCAAGGAATGCGTTGTCATCAATTGACATTACTGATTCAACATAAAATTAGAAGGAAAAGAAACATTTCAAGTGAACCGTATGACAAGAAATAAATTATTGTGAAAAACCTTAATTCATTGTTGTATTGGATAGAAATATACGAACATAATTCATGTAGTTGACCCTAAATTTAGTGAAATTAAGAATTTTAATATATTGTTGCCTTAAAAGGAAAAGAAGTATATAATAAATACTTACGAATTACTGGTATGTCCATGTTAACTGCCTGTTGGAGAAGTTTATATCCTTGCAAGTCAGGTGAGATTATATTTGCCAAGACAATGTCGAAATGTGAGTTTCTGCTTGAAAGCAGTGATAAAGCAATTGAAGCAAGTTCAACATATGTAACTGAAACAAATCAATTTTGGACAACTGATTAGTTAGAAGAAAATAATGTAACTGCAAAAAGTAAAACCACAGAAGGAAAAATAAAAAAAAATAAGGGATTACATCCAGAGGCATAGAGGGATAAAAAAATAAATACCAACGGGTATAAAATAGAAATACTCTTTAAACATGTCCTAATTGGTCGGACAAGATAAGGTAAACATTATTAGTACACTTCATGTTTTGATGTTAGAATGGTAAATTAAGAAATAAATTTTATGGCTATGTTCACATAAAGGCTGGTGAAATTTTGCAGTTAATATTTATTCAAATGCCAGAACCTATGTTTGTGTAGGTGTCAGATATGGGTACATATCCAAGAGTCGGATCCTTGTCATTTTAAAAATTAAGATATGGGGATACGATTAAAAAGGATCCGAATTTTGGATAAGGGTAAGATGATACGTCTTACAATTTATTATTATTATTATTATTAACTTCTCATTTTAAAAATTAAGATATAGGGATACGGTTAAAAAGGATCCGAATTTTGGATAAGGGTAAGGGGACACGTCTTACAATTTATTATTATTATTATTATTATTATTATTATTATTATTATTATTATTTTGTTTTTTAAAAATATTCAATTAAAGCAAACAACTACAATATTAAAGCAAATCAACAAATTATTGCAATAAAAATGTTTTATTTAATGATAAAATCCAAATTCAAACATAACACAATTCAAAATAAAGTTAAAACATTCAAAATGGAAGGATACAGATAATGCTAAGGTATTCATGTTTTATTTGTATTCTGTTGCCGTGTCCGAGTGCAAGACCAAGTATCCGATCCATATCCCTTGTCGGTATCCTTGTCGTGTCGTGTCGACACAGGTACTTCTCCATTTTTAAAGAGTCCGAGCAACATAGATTGTTATCCTTAACTAATTATTAGAGGGTTTATATTGTGTGCAGTTATCCCTCAACTTCTGGAGTTTGTGCACTAATTGAAATTCCTTTATAAATGAACACTCTTGGTTATTCAGCACTTCTATTGTACCATATCAAGATAAAATGTATTTCTTCTCATTTAGTTTTAGTTTAGAATTATTTCTTCTTTTGGGTTCTTCAGTCGTACTGTCGTAAATCACTTGGCCCTTTATCCCTATATTTTGGAGATCATCAGAGCAATCGTAAACAGGAGTGTAATTTTCAAATTTTGTTTCGACAAAATAAAATGTCCGCAGAAATAACAGTTTGCAAATATTGAGATGGAGAACTGATACATACTCCACCATAACACAAACACATGCTGTAATCATGTAGATCATGGTTTAGCAACATATGATAAAAAGATCCATCAATATTAAAACAAAAACATTAGAATAACAACTCTTAATGTTCGAACACCTACTCTAAACAACTCGCAAAACCAAACACATATACCTCCATACCTGAACAGCTCTTCACTCCGTGTAAATGGATGGTATTTTGAAAATACATCACCAAATCTCATATATGAAATACCTTTGAGAGCTCTGTCAATTCAAATAAAATTCAGTCAGTTAAAGACCATGTAGGTCAACCAAAAACAGGACGTACGGGCATAACCTTTCTATACAGTTCCTTAGGGCTTGGGATAGGGCTACTGCAACTTCTTCTGAGTCACCAGGTGCCACCCAAAGTCCAGATGCAAGAACTTCAATCGTCAATTACAAAAGTAATGCATATTAATAAATCAACTCGGCTAATATACAATCCAAAGAGTTTAAATATCATATTAAAGCAAGAGTGGCAAATTCGGAAAGTCTGATCCATAATTTGACTATTGAAGATACTGTACCTCTTAACCTAGAGAGAGCAGGCTGAGCTTTCTCAACCACGGAGGAATGTTGACCGGGGAGGAAAAGCCAGAGCTTTATCTTCTCATCTGTAAAATAATATGAGATGACAGTAATGAGAAAATAAAGACAACATGACTCTTTCACAATACAACTTGCAATATTTACCAGGGTTGTGCTGGCCCTGAGATGGGTCCCAGGGTCCAACAAAAGAATTTGTCCATGAGCTGAGAAATCCTTCCTTTTGCAATTGCAAATGTGAAGAAAGCACCAGCATTGTCATAGCATCTTTCATGTCCACTTTGGCACTTCAGAAATACCAAAAAGAAAAATTAGAAACAATCTAAAAATCTGTACATATATAATGTCCAAAAGATTAGGTAGACATCCTTTTCAATTTTCTTTTCAACTGATTCAGTGAAATGGCAATAAATGAATCGAGACTAAACCTCTTATCAGGAAGGGAGTTGAAATCAGATTCCTGTGGAAGAAATTGGAACCATGATATCTGATGCAAACCACCCTGCACAAAAGCTTAACAAATTAATCATAAGTGGTAATTAATGAGAAGCACGCAAAAAACATAATTTAGTGAGTCTATCAGGCAGTTTCATTTGGGATTAGCATTGGCAGCATACACAAGGTGCCCTAATCCAAAATTTTGGTGGGTTATCATTGCAAAAATGTCTTTGTTCATTTTCTGGTTATCCCAAGATAATGTCATGTTTCCTAAAACGAAAGGCCTTTAAAAGCCTTCATTCCCAAAATGGCCTTCATAAAAACATGCAGCGCCTTTAACAGAAACGAGTGTTTCTCTCTCTCTAGTCTCATCCCATCCCACCATAACTCTTGCCGATCTCATCTCCCCAACCTCATGCCACCGCCCTAAGCCCATAGTAGCCCCATGGTGTCCAAACTCAAAAACTACTTCAACCACCATGACAGGTACAATCCTTGTACAGTCATTACACCTTCAAAGGTGGACCTCTCAGCCCCTTTCTTCTATTTATTTCCCACCTGCGATTTATTGGATAGTCCAAGACATAAAATAGCTTTAATAGTGCAAAATAGATTGTCGTGCTACATTTCTTTTCCATTTTGGTTTCAATGCCTCTTCTCCTTTTTCTGGCAGAGATAGCTCTTTGATGGTAAGAAAGTGAGGCATCAATGGTAATTGCCCCGATTTTTGGAGTTGGGTGGTCACACTTTCCTTTTTATTCTTCTTATTTTTCGATTAGGAGTACTAGGAATTCGTGCAAGTGGGGACAGTAACAGACTCAAAGGCAGGGTAATTGGTGTGAATCCAGTGGTGAACCGGCATTATTTTTCGTGTTGTCCTTATCCAGTTTGGCCTCCATTAAAATTATAATCAATTTTTCTCTCTCGTCTTATCAACCATGCATTCTCCAATGAAATAATATTACACGTAAACCCAAAACTTTTTCTTCTTTTTTAACCACAAATTCTTCAAAAAAACATTATTCCAAAGATTATAATCTCAAATAATGGGGGCCAAACGGGGGCTTATTGTCACTGAGCAAGGTTGACAACAGCATCCAATTGTTCGTGCCCGAAAGTTTTTGTCATCAGCATGTGTAGTTTAAAAGTGAGCCCCGTGAAGAGGATGACAACTACCAGGTAGTACATGGAAGTCCATAAGGTATAAGATAATCATGTGGAAAAAAAAAAATAGAACAAAAATCCGCGGACATAGCAATATTGCATATACAGTAATCAAAACATGGGCAGATAAACTATGTTCAATTGAATGTAGAGTAAAACGAAAAGGCAAGAAACTTACGATTTTGAACACATTTGTCCACATGATTAATTTGCACCTCTTGGAGCCGCCTTTGAAGTAACTTAGTCAACTAGACTAAAAAACTCACATCAGAGGCCTCCACAACCATATCAACTCATGCAAAACTGAACACAGCGCTGTTTTCAGTTTGTAGCAATAACTCAGAAAAGATGTTAAACAATTCGTCATGCGTAATTTAAAAAATTAAAATTCTACTAGTGAATTACTTCAAAACCCTATAATCCACTCGTGCATGTTACCAGCAAGAGTAAAGAACAGGAAAAAAAATTAAATTAAATTAAAAAATTTCCGATCTACTACCGTTGATTGGAAAGTGAACAGCGCACCCTTTCCTCTTCAAACGTGGTGGGGTTCGACAAAATTTAAATAATTCTTCAACCCTCACAATTCCTTCCACGTTCACAAAACCCTCAAAAATTACCTAAGCGGTGTACTCGTGTGTGTTAAAAAGAACTGAATTACCTTTCCTCGATGATCGTATCTATAATCCGCAGCACAGATTCAGGTAATAAATCACAGTGTGCCTAAGAGAGAGAGAGATAGATGGCTGCGGAATTTTTGGTGTGAATTTAGGAGTCTCAGAAGAAAAGCTGTAAGGGGGAAAAAAATCACAGAAACTGATAATATTCCTTTTTCACGGGGTGAAATTTATAATTTATAGAAGTCGAGAGCAGATAAGTTTTACACGGTTTGTCGAATCTCAGTATCCTTGTAATTCAATTATTTAGCTTCATTTCTAATCTAGATTTATTTTGTTATGCTTTTTATTCAAATGGGTTACAAAATATTTTAACTTTTTTCAGTTCTCGGATACAATTCTTATTAGTGCACGATTTTTTATTTTTTATTTTTTAAATGAAAGCCCTTAATGCACAATTTTAGTAATAAGCTAAAATGAAGAAAAAAAAGTAATATCAGCGACGCGCTAAATGTTTGGAAAATATTCATAAACATTTTAAACTTCTATTTAGTTTGCCTAAAAAGTTGATAAAATTCAAATCAATGTCGACAATTTATTTTAACCCCAAATTTAATGAGATTTATAATTTTTATCAACTTTTCAATCATATATTTTATCAACTTTCATCAAAATCTACGAAAAACATAATTTTTGACTAACCAAATAAGAAATAGATTATAAATAAATAAAAATGAATAGTGAATATATGAGTCGTGCTCGTGAATCTTTGAAAAATGTGTGAAAAAGTGACTTAAATTTTTATAAGATTAAAGAGCACAAAATCTCTCTACATATTGAACATTTTATCGAAAGCATGTTTCATCGGTTCTATCATTAAATCCTAATAGGGAAAAAAAGAAAGACAACCTCCCCGCCCTTAGACATGGTGCGCAAATTCTTCTCTTATTGAAGTTGGCGAAAAAGGTCATTGTTGGTCTCAACAAAAAGATCGGAAATGTCGTCTATTGAATGAGGTGCATGTATAACAAGTTGAGTAATATTTGAGCCTTGTTTGATAGGAATTAGTTTGTTACACGTAAAAGCTATATACATGTTACAATCCAAATACAAAGAAAATAATAAGAAAAGCTTAGGGTCTGTTATCTTTACCATTTTCAAGTCGTTTTTTGTTTTCGATTTTTCAAAATAGCGAAAACGCGTTCTCTTTCCCATTTTTGAAAACGAGTTTTTTAAAAAAAGTTAAAAATTTATAAATCAAGTCAAAATTTTCAAAACACGTTTTGGGTGTTTTCAAAACAATTTTTCAAAATATCAAAAAGAACACATTTTCAACAATCTTAAAATAGACACTCAAAATACAAAAGTCAAAATAAATTCAAAACTCAAAACACAAAACTGAAAAACAAAGAGAACAACCCCTTATGATTCAAAATTTGTTTCATAAATTCTATACCCAGTTTTGGTTCTTTCTTGGTACCAGCGCCTAAAAAAGGCAAGTGCCTATTCTTTTTTTTTTTTGTTGATTTAGGAACCTGCAGCCGCTACTCGTGAGTGCGCACTGAGTAAATCTCGCTCCATGTGCAGTAGCCCGCAAACTACACAAGAGAGATAAACCGCACTAGGCAAGCCCTGTGCGACGGGCTTGACCGAAGAAGTGTTGGCATGTGATTCGAACTCGTGGGGCAAGTGCCTATTCTTGCTAATACACCTCAGCGTCACACAAACTTCTCCATTCAATGGCCATAGACTACCACTTCCAGTGACACAACCTCCCTCCCTCAACCTACTTTCCGAGCAAATTTCCAACCTGTATCTCAAAAATTGGTTTGTCCCAACTACCTGCCTTGGAGCGTCCAATTCATGGTATTTATAAAGAGCTATGATCTTGCTGATCTTGTGGATGGAAAGGTAAATCCTCCATCAAAAACTCTCTCAGATGGATCCCTTAATCCAAACTTACTCAGTATGGTCAAAGAAAGACACCCGTGTCCTAAGTTGGTTGGTTGCTTCTATTACAAAGAAGCGATTCTTCACCGTTTATAGTGTGAAGACCTCAAAACAAGTGTGAGATACTCTTCAAACTCGATTTCCTCCACTTCTAGGTCTCGAATTGCTCTTTTAAAGGGACATCTCCAAACCATTACCCAAGGCCAGCAATCTTGCACTGATTTTCTGAAGGAAGCAAAAGGTTTGGAGGATCAATTGGCAGCTACTGGCAAAGCTGTTGATGATTAGAATTTAATCAGCTCTCTCTTGAGAGGATTTCGATCCACCTTCACTCCATTTATAACATCATTCAATTTTGCCTGTCGTGAAAAAGATTTCACAACTGATGATTTGCAGTCGAACTATTGAGTTTTGAAACTCTCATTGATGCACAAATATCACCCGTCACTGACCAGCACTTTGCCTATGCATCAACCAAAGGAAAAAGCACCTCACTTTTCAAAGAAGCCAAAACCACAGACATTTACCTCCAAGCCTCAAATGCAGCAGTCATCTTCCATTCAAAATCAGGGACAACAGTTCAACACTACCTCTTGTCCCGTTCAATCTACCAATAACATGCCAATCTGCCAAATTTGTGGTAAAAGTGGACATAATGCTCTTGATTGTTATCATCACTTTGATTTTTCTTTCCAGTAACGATTACGACCTATTGATCTTGTTGCTATGGTTTCTGAAGCAAACAACTCTTATGATTAACGTGTTTGATATGCTAACAATGGGGCAAACGCTCACATTACTGCCAATGCTACAAATTTAATGAACCAGGAGTCCTACGAGGGTGATGATACTGTCCAAGCTGGTAATGACTCAGGTTTAGACATCGAACATACAGGTTCTTCAACTTAAATTTTGATCATACTTCTTTTAAACTAAAAAATGTCCTTCATTCTCCAAATGCTTCTACCAATCTATTATCAATTAACCAACTTTGTCTTAATAATGATTGCTATTATATCCTAACTGGAATTGATTTTTGTGTAAAGGACAACGAGAACTGATCACATTCGTGCACTAGCTTTAGCTTCAAATCCTGTTTTCCATGTCCGAACCAAGCATGTAGAAATAAACTTTCATTTCATTAGGGAAAAAGGTGGTGAATCAAGATGTTCTATTGAAATATATTACTACCAAAAATCAATTAGCAGATATGTTCACTAAAGGTTAGACTGCAATTCAGTTTCAATTTCTCATACACAAACTCATGATTAGTAACCTGTCCATCAGTTTGCAGGGAGTGTTAGGATATCTACTCATTTAATCGATAATCAATTGAGGAAATCAAGCAAATCAGATCCTTCAACCGATGATGGAACAGCAGCTCCTAATTAATTTTAGTTCATTCAAATGTTTGATAAATGTTAGTCTTTTGTATTCCTTCAATCTCTCAGTTTATTACATGTTAAATCTATTATATATGTTACAATAATATAAAGAAAATAACAAGAAAAGTTATTGATTCAAAAGCTATTTCATAAATTTTGTATTCATTTTTCGTTCTTTTTTCAATAAAATAATATTACATGTAAACCCAAAACTTTTTCTTATTTTTTTACCACACATTCTCCATCAATCTACTATTCATAATTACATTTTTAGAATAGAATGGGGCTCAAACATGTGTTATATCTACCGTGCTACATGTACATAATTATTTATATAATAGTTTACGTTTACATGATGTGGAGAGAAATGATTGAGTCGTAATTTTTTCAACTAAATAAAAAAATAATCATTCTCTTTTGACACTTCATATGTATGTAAATCATTATATAATTTCATTATGTACAAATATCATTATTCAAGTATATTGCCCCCATTTGATAATCATTATTTGTGAAAAACAATATTTTGAAAAGTTATTTTTAAAAGAATGTGTGATTAAAAAGTTAAAAAAAAAAATTGAATTTACATGTATAATATTTTATTGTGCGAATATGTGGTTGAAAATGACTACTTAAAAAAAAGTTTTTAAATGGAGTAATGTTATGTGGCCCAATTGGGGTTACAACCTCAATTTAGATGATAGGCTAAATAAAAAATGATATTAAATAAGTCGTTTGATTTCACCTATAATTTAATGTTACGTCAAACTAAACTGCTAAATAGTATTGCTAGTTCAAATAATGGTTGTCAGGGCTACAGAAGAGGAGGAAATCGTTGCTTCCCGCCTAACCCAACACAATATGAATTAAATGAATGCGTGCAAGCTATTTGTTCATAATCTAAACCCACCACCGCCACAATTTCTAACGGTTTCAATTCACTTTAAGCTTCTTCTTTCCTTATCAACTCAATCTCTGTCATTGTCCCATTACATTTAGTCCTTTATATATACGTAATCATTTTTTCTTTTTATAAACTAGTAATTACTTCAAATACTCTTTAAATTATCCAATAAAATCTCTTCTTTTCTGCATTGGAATACTGTTTGTTTCTGATCTTTTTCAATCAAGAGTTTAATACTCCAGTCATTTTCTATCAGGTATCGTTTTCTATCTCTGTCTGGATTTGATGTTTCTACTTTTAGTTCCGTTGGGATTCGGTTAATTTCTTGCTGATTAGCTAGATTTTGGAAACTTGAATGTGCACTTTTAAGATAACAAGATTGTTCAATAAATTGATCTTTCTTTGTATTTCATCTGTAATTTATGTAATCCAGCCTTGCGCTAGAAATTTAAAGCTGGGTTTCTCAAATTTTCTGGGGAATTTAGATTATGACACTTTTAAGATCAGAAAAATTGATTTATGTTTGTATTTCGTTTGTTATTTATGTAATGCGATCTTATAAATTCAATGTAGGATTTCTCAATTTTGTTGGGAACCCTGATTATTACACTTATAATATCAGAAGATTGATGGAATAAATTGAGGGATTTTTGTATTTCATCTGTAATTATGTAATGCAGCCTTAAACAAAGAAATTTGAATTTGGGTTTCTTAATTTTTATTCAGAGCTTGATTAATTGATGCTTTATTCTTTTGTTTCATATGTAATTTATGCAATGCAGTCTTTAACATAGAAATTCAAAGTTGGGTTTCTCAATTTTGTTTGGTTTGTTTATATAAATCAGGTTTGGGATCATGGGAAGCCATATGAGCAAGAAGCCTCAGGAAACTATCAACAATCTGCAATACGCAACTGATCTGAATTCTTATGAAGCCGCATGCAGTGTCGACATAGATTTACAATCCTTTGATAGAACTCTCCAAGCGCGAACTAACAACGTTATCAATGCTCTTGCTGTCGGGGTTGAGGTTAGAGCCCTGTCGTTTGATTCCTTGAAGGAAGTCACAGAATGTCTGTTGGAGACAAATCAGGAGGTTGTTGAAGTTATCTTGCATTGCAAGAAAGACATATGGAAGAATCAAGAATTATTCGAGCTAGTCGAGGAGTACTTTGAGAATAGCCTCAAGACTCTAGACTTCTGTACTGCATTGGCGAAGTGCTTAAAGCGAGCTCGTGATAGTCAATTGCTTATTCTTTTAGCACTTCAACAATTTGAAGAAGAAGACAAGGTGGAAGGGAACAACAAGTACACTAAGACATTGGAGGAGCTGAAGAATTTCAAGAATGCAGGTGACCCTTTCACAGAAGAATTTTTCCAAATTTTTCAATCTGTTTACAGGCAGCAAACGCGGATGTTAGAGAAGTTGCAAATGCAAAAGGGCAAGCTTGATAGGAAGCTGAAATCTATCCATGCTTGGAAAAAGCTGTCGACCGTTATATTTGCAGCTACATTCGCTGCTGTTCTAATTTGCTCGGTGGTGGCTGCCGCAGTGGCTGCACCACCTGTGGTGGCTGCTCTTGCCGCTGCAACTTCCATTCCATTAGGATCAGTGGGAACGTGGATTGATTCCCTTATGAAGAATTATGAAGATGCATTCAAAGCACAAAAGGATATCCTTATCCTTATGAATGTGGGCACTTATGTAACTATTAAGGATTTGGATAGCATTAGGATTCTAATTGGCCGTCTGGAAATTGAGATTGAATCGCTCTTGAAAACTGTGGACTTTGCAATCAATGAAGAATCTGTAAAATTTGCAGTGGAAGAGATCAACAAAAAAATAGACTTGATCATGAAGAATACTGAGGGTTTAGGGGTTCAAGCTGATGTTTCTAGCCGAGATATTCGCAGGGCTCGGACTGTTATTCTGCAAAGGATAATAAAACATCCCAACCATTGAAGATTTGACGACGTCTAGTGGGTACTGAACTGATTTAGATACTGACCTTAAGCTGGAGACTTTTCTTTAGTAGTTATGTTCATATATGATGAAAAACATCAATAACTTTTAACTTTGATTTACAACTTGGATTATGCAACAGAATACACATTATATACGATTACGAATAATTGGGTTCTTTCATTTATTATTTTGCCTGTTCATAAATTTCTTGCAAATACTCATTTGCATTTTTGCTTAGAAATCTAGTATGTAATACAGAGTACTTGCTAAAGATATACTCAAAACAACAAAGCAAGCTTGGGGTCTAGAAATAGTAATTACACTAGAACACGAAAATCTTCGTCAATCATATTCAATGTTAGGAGGGACCAAACATTCACAAAGAGAAAATGGGTGACGGACGAATGTGAAAATATGTGGCTGAAGCCATAGATGCACATACTAGAGAGACGTAAATTGTAAACTAGATGGACAAGAAAAATGTAAGAAATGTAGATTTTCCAGTCAAAATCATTACAAAAACGATGTTCACTTCATGGTAGACAAGTCCCTTTCAATTCCTTCGTGAGGGAAATGACCTTTTGAATAGAAATCTGATAGCATCAGATCTTTGAGGCTGAATGTATGCATCAACCATGAAGCTACTTGGTTTTCCAACGTGGGAATGTCACCAAGGGGAACAAGCCGAACGTGGATGTAAACTTCATAGGGGTCGACTCCAGAGGCATTATCCAAGAGAGTCGGGCAACGATTTTGGTATCCAATTATGACGGCATAAACTGCATGGATAAAAAATTTGGTTAAGTGATTGCCAACAATATTGGAAAATATTTTTGGCTCTGAAGGATGAGTATACAAATCCATGGTCCAACAAGGGACAAAAACATACTATTTTGTATGTGGCATGTGGATAGAAAACTAGTGACCCCGTAATGGCATAACTATATAAGAAGGGCTTAATTGAAGAAAACGTCCCTACTTTCGGCATGTAGTGTGCAAAACGTCCATACGTTTCAATTTTTTGCATTTTCATCCCTATATCAACGTTTTATCGCGGAAAACGTCATTTTCACTTATTTTTAACGTAAAATGACCAATATACCCTTAAAACAAAAAAGAAAAGAAAAGAAAAATAAAGAATAAATTGCAATCTTACTCCTAAACTTTTTAAAAAATGCAAATGAGTCCAAATTTATGAAAATATTAAAAATAACAAAAAAAACTCCAATTTTCTCCCTCTCCCACCACATTCCCGTCCGGCAACTTTCGGCTACCAAGACCATCGAATATTGGTGCCATTACAAATCCCTCCATTCCCTTTTCAATTACCACCAAACACCCATCCATTACAACTCCAAAATTAGAAGAAATCAACACTCAAACTTCGGTGCATAAAACTGTCCAAACTGCTGGAATCCACATTTCGGCAACCAACATGATCACGGACCACCACCGGCCGGTTACCCATGGCCAGACGACTCTAGCCATGTTCCCAATTTATGCCAAAAAGCCTCACAGTAGATCGAATTTGGTTCAGAAGTTACACCGTCGCGACTGTCGCGTAAAATAGTCTGAACAATGACGATTCCAACTCCGTTCGCCAACCCATGGTCGCGAACCACCTGGGGAACCTTCCTCAACCTCCGGCGCTCAGCCTACCCATGGGTCAAGCTCAATTGCACCCAAAACTCACTAAATATATGGATGAAGTTCAGGCGCTATGCAAAAAAAATCAATGAAGTTTGAGTGTTGATTTCTTCTGATTCTGGAATTGTAATGGATGAGTGTTTTGGTGGTAATTGAAAAGGGAATTGAGGGCTTTGTAATGACACCAATATTCGGCAATTTATTCATTATTTTTCTTTTCTTTTCTTTTTTTGTTTTAAGGGTATATTGGTCATTTTAAGTTATAAATAGGTGAAAATGACATTTTCCGCAATGAAACGTTGAAATAGTGGTGAAAATGTAAAAATTTGAAATGTAGGGACGTTTGCACATACATGCCAAACGTATGGACGTTTTGTACGATTAAGCCATATAAGAAGTGTTGCGGAAGAATTAATCACCAAGGTTTTCCGGACCAAGTTTTATCGATTTCAATTGAGATGGACACCACCAAATAACAATCCAATCTTCAATAACTTTCACCCAACTCCCACTTAGGACACAAAAGAGAAGTGTTTTTCAGCCACAAAGGCCGAGAAGAAAGAAGGCAGCCGATGGAGCACAAAGCAAAGAAAGAGGGAAGCCATTTTCTTCACAAGCAAAGGGCAAAACACACGTGATAATGTCAAGATCAAGGCAGGCAACAATATATAGGTAACATTAGGTATAAGAGTGGGCCAAGTCCAGTCCAAGACACGTGCCAAGTAAACCAAGTAGTGGGCTAACTTTCAAAAGTCGTCCAAGGAGTGAAGGATCAGATCATGAGCAACTCTAATTGAATTAGGTTACTTCCAATGGCCCAAAATAGGTATAGGCCCAAGTAATTTCATTTGAGTTGTCGATATCTCACTCCAATCATTTAATCAATGTCAACTAAATAACTAATGATTTAACATCATTGTCCTGTGAGTTTTGGGTATCAAAAGAATCCAACAAATAACATAAATAATACAGCCCACCAAGTCAAGATCGCTCTTATATGCAGCTGAAAGATTGTATATGAAATCAAAAAGTATAGTGTCACGCAGGAATAACATGACAATGCATCAAAATTGTGAAGCTAAACTTACAAGCACCTACCAATAAAGACGAAATGATAGGAGCAAAATAAACAGATGAAATTCTAAGAAAACACTTAGTCCCTGTTTGATTGTGATTTTAATCTCAAGTCAGAATCAACAATTAAATTTAATTACACATTTCATAAGATACACAACTTTTCAACCATACACTTCTTCAACTTTTATTAAAATTTACTAAAAATCTGATTGTAATCTAAATCAAACAGGGGCTTCATATACCTTTGACCTTCCAAATATTTCAACATTTGCAAAGAAGATGAAAAAAATCCGCATCTATGGAAATGAGCCCTTTAAACTCTTCAAACAAGCATAAAAACCCTTTGTCTTGGGAAGTAACACATTCTTCATAAGAAGCGTACGTTTGACTACATATGCACTATTGTTCCCTGCACACGTGAAATGAAATGAAAGGAAAGAGTTAACGGGCTAAGCCCTATTTGATAGCCTTTAAATTAGAACTCTATTTTATACATACTCGTTTTCAAATATATGTTTACAACATAAAATATTTTGCACATAAATCCAAAACTTTTCCTACTTTTTAACCATATATTTTCCAAAAATTCACCATTCAAAACATTATTTTTGGTAAATAACGTCCACCAAACATGAGCTAAAATTTTATGAAATGGCGTACGATGTACAAGTTTTATACATTTCCTTTTGACATGGGTGCGTGATTCAGACTCATCCCTTTCTCTCGTGCATTGCCAAACACAAATACTCGACGTGGGAGGAAATAGAAAATACAAACATTTGTCTGTCATATCTAGGAGGAAAAGGTGAAAAAATAATACGTGAAATGTGTTCCTTCTGGTTAAAGGCAAGCCATAGAGGATCATGTGGATCATTGAAGGTTAACAGTAGCATCTGCCGCAAGGTTGATTCATCGGCTTCATATTTCCTATCTAAGGGAATGAATTCCATAATATGAAAAACCCAACCAAATACAAGTAATATGATCAAACTACTCTTAAGAATATAATTTATGTAACCCTCATGTCCTTTTCACAATGCAAAATCCCATAAGTACATTCAGCCTACCTCAATTCTATGGTTTGCAATAGGCAAAACAAGTTCTTTTTCCATAACACTGTCTAATTATCTTGAATAGGAAAGGCCACTAGGATATTCAACTTCCGAAGAAGAATGTTGTTGAGGTCCTGCTAAAATGTACATTGAAAAACCTCAAGACAACTAGTTTTCAAAGCCAAAATGTTAGATCTAAAAGTGTTGACATGTTCCGTGTCCAAAGTACACACAAATTATACTTCAAAAATTTCAACCACAGATTGATATCCATTTTTCGCATAGAAACATTCGAATTGGAATTAGAAGAATTGTAGCCATTTGAGTTAGTTTTCCAATGCAGTTTGAATCATATCAATCGGATATCATGAGAGAAAAATATGACAAAAATACTGAGAACTGTTCAAAAAGAGTTTGATGTCCACCTGAAGGGCGCTCAAGCAGTTTTAGCAGAACTTGAACGCCCGCTGGCCACCCAACAGACGCTCAAGTGATCTTGTCTTCCAGAGAAACCATATTTGCGATTTTCAACATTTTTACTATCCCAAACAACCCATAACTCTATATTATAAATACCCAATTCAAAATCTATCCCTATTGTGTGTTGAGCCATTATTAATCAAAGAGAACATATTGTTTAAGATCAAATACTCATTCCATGTTTCTCTTGCTTCAACTACAACATCAAAACATAAAATCCAAAAGATCATAATACTAATAAACCTTTATCAAATATTTTTCAGAGTTCTAAAAACCTAGAGAGGTGATTGGAGTTCTGGTTAATGAAGAATGAGTTCGTTCTTGGTGATACACGATGGGAAAAGAAGTCTAGAGGTTGTGGAACTGGTGTTGGAGCGCAGAATCAATGAATTCTTTGATGATTACAGGTTGGGCTTAGAGTCTATTAAATTTTAGTATTGTCTGGACCAATTCTGTAAGTCAAATAATTTTTAATGGATCTTTTACTGGCACGAGATGCCCAAAGGTTGTTTTTGTTGAAGAGTTTTTCAAGGGTTTTTTCTTCATAAACAATTATTGGTGTTCTTTATTTTCAGCTTTAATATAGTTGCTTGATTGGTTGCTAGGGTTTATATTGTTTTTAGTTCATCTAGATACAATAATTTATGACTTATTGCAATTATTGTTAGTTAATTTTTAATTTCGCATATTACACATATTCACCCGTTCTAGGTGTCAATTGAGTCGAACATCATAACAACGTTAAACAAAAAAACACCCCTTAGTACTCCTAGCAATGTTAGAGGACAATGGCTTGGTTTATTTTTTGAATCAACTCTGCTAGATTCCATTAGCTATCAATCTCTTCTATGTATTAGACGATAACCGAATTCAACAAAGCTCTATTATCACCATTATTCGATGTTAGAGGCAATGTGCACGAGCTGTATGTAGAATTTGCTAGAAGAATAGAATGACAAAAAATGGTGCAATTTGCAGCAAACAAGAAAACAATGTCAATCAGGAATAAACTGCAACAATTTTTTTTTTCATTTGGTCGAAATAAAGTCAACAATTAGGTTCAATTTTGAAATGATCGAAAGTCGGAAACTAAACCACATTTATCCAAATCATCAGTTTCAAACTCACAATATTTGTTCAATTTGATGGATTGGCAATTTTTTTTTTCACCTCTACCTTACAACACGACTTGAAAACAAATATTCACTACCTCTATTTGCTTCCTCGAAGGCAGTTTTTTCTTTCGAAAGAATTCACGACACTTCGAGCTCTCATAAAATTCTTTTTACATCGAACTAAACCACATGCTCAACTATTTGTGCACATCCGTCAATTTTTTTGAGTTTCTTTATAGTTATCGTACTTGCAACTAAAGCAATTTACATAATAAATAAGTTCTATATAAGTAAATTATAAACAAATAATAGTTTTATTGATTAAAATAGAGAAATTAAAATAAAAAAAATATATTATATTTTCCTTTTGACTGAATTTTTTTGATAAAATAACCTGTTTAAAGATATTTGGGGAACGTGAGACTAGTATCCACTTACCATCTTTCTGGATAAACTAATGGACGCGTTCGTTACATAAGTCTTGCTCCACGGCACAGAACTCAAAAATCCAGAGTGAAATTATTCAGAGATTTCTCTCGGAATTTTTCATCAAAATGAAGATTATGAATATCTCCCATAGGCATTCAGTAATTCTATCTAAATTCCAGAATCATAATATCAAGAATGTCTTCAAATTCAAAACCCTTAATTCCTTTCCCCACAGTTTTCTTATCTACGCTTCACACAGTCACAAAAATGGCAGCGCATTCGCAATCTCTTGTAAGCTCAAAACCTCTAAGAACGATATTAATAAGAAGAGCATGGACAAGAGTTTACAAACCAAGATTGTGGTGCCTGAGCTGGATGAAGCACCGTCGCTTTCCGGGGCGGAGGAAGAGGGGGGAAGCGGTGCTCCAGTGAAGCCACCGCCGCTGTCCAGTAAGAAAAATGGTTTGGGGTTGTTGAAGGCGTTGCCCAGAAGGGTTTTGGCAGTTCTTTCTAATTTGCCTCTGGCTATTGCTGAGATGTTTGTTGTGGCTGCGTTAATGGCCTTAGGTAGTGTGCATTCCAATCTTCTATTTAAATTAAGAATAGATTTTCAAATCATTTCTCAATTTCTTGTTACTATTTTATTTGTTTCTTCTGATGGGATTATTAATTGTGTTGTATTCTTCATGAACAATGTCCAAGAGAAAAAAGAAAAGAAAAGAAAAGGAATGAGCATGCCATTGGCAGTCTGTGTACGAATGTATTACACAAGCACTTGACCTTTGTTTCTATTGTTTTAGCTTAGCACTAGTTTATGTTGTGAAGGTGAAAAAAGTACAAGAAAGATTATATATAAAGCATGTTTGGGTGTACTTAAAAGCACCTTTCCGAGTAGTGCAACAGTGAATGAGCTTGTATAAATTTGCTGGTGCAGCCCACTTTTGTAGTTGATGCGTGAAAAAAAAAAAAAACTAAAAGGAAAAAGATTATTAATTTGGACCGAAATTGCTGGCATACAAAGGAGGGACTAATGACCCGTTTTGTACTGGTAGACAGGCATCTTCTAACTTTTGATTAAAATCTTTATCAATTAAAATGACTAATAATGTTAATATCAGTGAGGAAGTGTAGCCTTATTTCAACTTTTTATGATGGATAGAATAACCTAAATCAGTTTAGACTAGCTTGTATTGTTATCCTTTAATGAAATAAGAAGCAAAAAACTAGGCTTCCTTGCATGGTTTAATGCATCTTTAGATTAAACCAGCTTGTAATGTTGTCATGTAATGAATAAGAAAGGAAAATTTAGGCATTCTTTATATGGTTTAGAACTTTTAGCTTCATTATTGAACAGATAAATGAGTGGTGACATCTGTTTTTGGTGCGACTGTTGCCTTGATGCTGATAATTAGCCATGTGGTATAAAAGGAGATATCATGTCTTGTTACTTCAGTCTGCTTCGGCAATAATGCAAGTTCTTTTTCACATGATTCCACTTGATGCATAATGGCATTGTTTGCTTCTGAATCTTTGCAGGCACAATTATTGATCAAGGTGAGGCACCAGAATACTATTTTCAGAAATACCCCGAAGATAATCCTGTCCTCGGATTCTTCACATGGAGGTGGGTTCTCACGCTCGGCTTTGACCGCATGTTCTCATCTCCAGTATTCCTGGGAACATTGGCTCTCTTAGGAGCATCACTCATGGCGTGCACGTACACAACACAGATCCCCGTTCTGAAGGTAGCAAAAAGGTCTGGTTTTGTGTCTAATAAACTATGTTTGTTTGACTCTTTATTGCCCTTAAAGACACTTTAGTTGATAATATGTGTCCCTGTTTGCAGATGGTCTTTCTCATATTCAGCCGAGGCAATTCATCGGCAGGAATATTCAGACACCTTGCCCAGAGCTTCACTTCAGGATTTGGGTATCATTTTAATGGGGGCCGGCTATGAAGTATAATGTTCATCCTTGTTCTTCTTTTATTTCTTTTGTTGCTCTTTACTTTATGTCTACACTTGGATCGATTTGCAGTAACCACACATTTGGAATCTGTATCCATATTTCGAGGCATTGCTCGTTACAAATCTCCTTTCACTTTCTTATGTGTTGCAAAACCATGATTATTGGATATTTCCCCATTTTGTATAATTAGGTATTCTTGAAAGGGCCATCATTGTACGCCTTCAGGGGTTTGGCTGGTAGGTTTGCCCCTATTGGAGTACATTTAGCATTGTTACTGGTAATGGCTGGTGGAACTCTTAGTGCTACTGGGAGCTATAAAGGGTCAGTGACAGTGCCACAGGGTTTGAACTTTGTTATTGGAGATGTACTGGGGCCCAGTGGGTTTCTCTCAACTCCTTCAGAATCTTTCAATACTGAAGTTCATGTCAATAGGTTCTACATGGACTATTATGACAGTGGAGAGGTAGGCATCCACGGTTGCACTATGACTTCTCAACATTGTTCGTTTAAGAAAAGTTCATCCATCATATATTGTATCTTGTTGTTGTGTAATAGGTTTCTCAGTTTCATAGCGATCTGTCTCTGTTTGACCTTAATGGGAAGGAGGTAATGAGGAAGACAATAAGCGTCAATGATCCTTTAAGGTACGGTGGGATTACTATATACCAGACTGATTGGAGTTTGTCGGCTTTACAAATAACGAAGGATGATGAAGGACCTTTTAATTTGGCTATGGCACCTCTAAAAATCAATGGGGACAAAAAGCTTTATGGAACTTTTCTGCCTGTCGGAGATGCTGATTCTCCTGTTGTTAAGGGAATGTATGTGTCTTTTTTTACTGTCTTAAACTAAATCTTGTCCGAAGTAAAGAAACTAGAAGTTCCACTTGAATATGATTTTAACACCTTTAACTTTTCCTTCTTTTTCTGATTGAGAATTCAGATCGATGCTAGCTCGTGACTTGCAATCAATTGTCCTATATGATCAAGAAGGAAAATTTGCTGGAGTTCGACGGCCAAATTCAAAGCTTCCGATTGACATTGATGGTTTTAAAATTGTTGTTGTAGATGCAATTGGTAGTACTGGCCTTGATTTAAAGGTGATGACAAAAGAATTTCTTTTGTGCCTTTGTTTTACTGTGATGCTTTCTTTCCTGATGATAAATTGATAAATTTTGCGCCTTCTCAGACTGATCCTGGTGTGCCAATTGTTTACGCTGGTTTTGGTGCTCTAATGCTCACCACCTGTATTAGTTTTTTATCACATAGCCAGGTAAAAATTTACCTTACATTGATCTGGGGTCTGGTTTTAAATGTTTTGACCGATACGACTTTCATCCTCGAAGCCTTGATAACATTTACTCTTTCAATTTTGTACGCATTTCAAGATTTGGGCATTACAAGATGGAACGACAGTGGTGATTGGAGGCAAAACAAACCGAGCCAAGGGTGAATTTCCAGAAGAGATTAATCAGTTGCTTGATCAGGTCCCTGAAATAGTAGAGTCAACTTCTTCTACACAATCTAACAATCTCAGTGGCTAGTTCCGAGGTGCTGCGTTCTTAGAAATTGAAAGAAACTTCCGTTTTGCGTTATTAGCTGGAGAAGAGACATTGGATGATCGAGGTAAGAGGCTTGGCTTTTCGGCTTGCTCTTGCAAGGTGATTTATCGAGGAAATTACTCAACATCCAGATTTGAGTTGTTTGAATATGACATTGCTGCAGAATACAGGTACATATATACATATTTGTTCATACAAAAAACTTGATGAGGTAAAAGCACATTTTGAAGACAAATTATGTTTGTCTCAGATGTATTATTCTTCATGTAACTCGAGTGAACGCAGCAAGTATTTTCTTGAGTCAAATATGTATTTGTTATTCAGGACGTTTTGAAAAGAAAAAAATAAATAAATTGATGCTAATTCACGCATTTCGGGTTAGGGTTCTAAATGCATCTGATACTATGTATAGCTTTTTTAAGCGTAGTTTTGTAACGTCTGATTTTTATGAGAAAAACTGCCATTGATATTAAAAATGTTGCATCCAACACTCACTGTTTGTGGTGCAGACTTCTGCAAAATCTCAAAGCATATTTGAAACAGTGTTCAATTGTTATGATGAAAATGAACAGCTTGATTTTTAAGTCGAAAGATATTCATACTAACAGATTTTTCTCCTAAAAAGGAGGATCTTGAGGGATAATATCGTATTCGAGATAGATACTAGCAAGAGAAGAATACACGTTCATCAGTTTTCTAGTTCAGTTTCAATCTTCTTCACTTTGTATTGAATGAAAGGGAAGAGAATGCTATTTCGGGTGTGGGCGGGGCGGTTTCGTGACAATTTCATTAATGTTGTGTTTGTTAATACGGAATTTAACTTTTGTCACATTTGTCTTTTACCTCGACGTTGTTAATAAATGACCAAATATATAAGCGCTTCAAACTTGAGAGTGACAATTAAATTGAAATTATTTTAAATTTCAGTAGTCATCTCATTAATCACAATTGCCAAATTATAGATAAATAAATATTTGTGTTTTAATCAAATTTCATTCAAAAATCTATGTTGCTAGGCAACAGCTATCATGGACTGCAGTGCAGCCCCCAAAGCTACACGTCTCGGGGTAGCCTTCTCCTCGTTCTTGGATCGATAAGTTCGAAACAATGAGTACATACACGTTTATAAATATAATGCTTGATAATACTTGTATATGATGATATCTTAGTGCATTTTCAGTAATATAGGCCAAATGCTCAAATGTTGACGAACTTGTCGCGCCATATAAGGAGAGGAGTACGCTTGGTGCGTGACTTACTCACGTTGTATTTCTTTTGTATAATAAAGTTTGAAATTTAATTGAGTGTAATATCTAAAATTAATGATTATGAGAGACCAAAGTCTAGTTTATGTGGTAAGAACGAAATTTTATTAGATTATTGATCGAGGGGTAAAATTTTTTTAAGGATACTATTTTTCTTTGAAAATGTGTATAAAGTAAGGAATACTTTCACGCCAAACAAAAATCAATTTATGAATAATCTCAGCCAAAGAAAAAAGAACAAATAGTGCACATACAATGAATAAATAAATCATGGCTCACGAGCGCCGCGAGGGATAAATTACGCACAAGACACACGATACCACATTCCGCCAAAACACAATTCTAACATTTCCTCTCAGTCACACTCTTCAAGCATCCAAGACCACGCATCACACATGGCCATCTCTCTACAATTTTCTCGTCTCTCCACCGGACCGGACTTCTCGTTGCCGGAGACACGACTTTTCTGGTGGAGGAAAACTGGCTCCATTCGATGTTCCGCAGCAGGAGATGCTGCCTCCTCCTCGTCCGCTACTGTGGAGTCGGAATTTGACGCCAAGGTGTTTCGGCACAACTTGACTAGGAGCAAGAATTACAATCGCAAAGGGTTTGGACACAAAGAGGAGACCCTTGAGCTCATGAACCGCGAGTACACAAGTATGTTTTGTGAACTTTTTTGCGATTTGTGTACTTTTTAAAACTCTTTTGCCGTTTGGTGGAAAAGAGGATCGGTTGAATTTCGTTTATATTTGATTTTTTTTTTCTGTTTGCTATGTGCAAATGGAAATTTTCTCTTTCCAGAAACAAATTTGTCGATTTTTATTTTATTTTATTTTTTCCTGAAGTTTTTTTGTTCGTAGTATTATTGTTGAACAGGGAATTTACTTTTCACTTTGTCTCAACATAATATGTATACGTAGTGAGACATGCATTTGATTCATAGGTTATCTTAATCTTTGCATTGTATGCATATTACTTCAAGATTAACGAGCTCTACATATCTATGTTCTGTCTCACAATTACTCTTCACGTACATCGTTCATACTTACGGATATGTGAGAATTTGCCCGGGTGCTACATAATTTTGTGATATTAATTTGATGCCTAACTTTTATTTTAAAGTCTTTATTTGCAGTTTTGTAGTTTCTCACAGCTTGGCATGTGTGATCTTGTGTTGAATTGTCAGTATCTTTTTGTTTTGTGAAGATAATGGTAGTAAGGAATATTACAGGTGACATTATAAAGAAATTGAAGGAGAATGGGTATGAGTACACCTGGGGAAATGTTACAGTAAAGCTCGCGGAAGCATATGGCTTTTGTTGGGGGGTCGAGCGGGCTGTCCAGATTGCTTATGAAGCAAGAAAACAATTCCCAACTGAGAAGATTTGGATCACCAATGAAATTATTCACAACCCCACTGTTAATCGGGTATCAATTTCTGCAGTCTTATCATTTAACTTTCATTCAAACTTCAACAACATCGGAAAGTAGATGATAGTCACAGTCAGAGTTCAAAACGTTCGTTCATTTGTTCCCTTTATCAGTCTATTGGTTATTAGGCTGTTCAGTTACTTTTGTTTGGAGCGCTTAGATTTGATCTGGATATACTCTTCTAATATTATTGGCTTCTGGGTTTTATATTTATCTCCAGAAGCTCTATTTCTGAGTTGTCCTAAGTTTATACACTCAACTCTTAGTTATTTTAATTTTATGTTCTGGGTCTACGGAATATTGTTAGCAATTTCTATGTTTAAACTTCATTATTTGGATCTGACAAGTTATGCAATCAGTAGGATTGTGCCTGAGCTCACGGATACATGTGTATAATATCAATATAACGGTGATATGTACATGTTTTATTGCTCCTTTTAGTCAAATTGTATACATTCATTTCACATAATAACCTGCAACGAACATGTGAGCAAGGATCTGTCATGTGGTTATAGGGGATATTGTTTTCAGAAACAATTTTGGGAGTGTGGCTTCTGTGTAATGCATATATATCTACTGTTTACAGGTTTTACCTGGTAAATAGTAATCTTCAATTTTGCATTAGACAAAAATTCAAAATGTGCAAAATAAGAGAAATATATATTTAAAGTGCTACTACCTACTCATTTGTGGGAAGAAACAAACTCAACTAATTATACTGATTAGATAATTTGACTTTCTACTTACCAGAGGCTTGAAGAGATGGAAGTTAAAAATCTTCCTGTCGAGGATGGGAAGAAAATTTTTGACATTGTTAATAAGGGTGATGTTGTGGTATTGCCTGCTTTTGGAGCTGCTGTAGATGAGATGTTGGTTTTGAATGACAAGAATGTGCAAATAGTTGATACAACTTGCCCATGGGTATCTAAGGTATTTTTGCCCTTCTACACGTTCTAAAACCAATTAGTGGAATCCATGCTTTACACCCTTTCTGACCATCTATATTTTATTTTTTTATAATTTTGTTATGTAGGTTTGGAATACCGTTGAAAAGCACAAGAAGGGAGAGTACACTTCAATTATCCACGGCAAATATTCTCATGAAGAGACTGTAGCAATTTGCAGGGAAATATATAATTGTAAAGAACATGGCTGAGGTACGTCTGATATGCTGTTTTGTTTTTTTTTTTTTTCACTTCCATGCTTAGTAATGAGCGTCCATTTTTGGGAGTAGTTGAAAGGCGTTACCATGTTTAATACTTGAATGTAGGCAACATATGTGTGCGATTACATTTTGGGTGGTGAACTTGATGGATCCAGTTCAACCAAAGAGGCTTTTCTTGAGGTACAGCAAGACAAATAGCTTACATTCTTTACTTTTAAGATTTTTATATTACACTGGAAGTCATGTTATTTGTTTTTTTGTAGAAATTTAAATATGCTGTATCCGAGGGGTTTGATCCAGATACAGATCTTGTAAAAGTTGGTATTGCAAATCAAACAACAATGTTGAAGGGAGAAACAGAGGAGATTGGTTAGTTGCTCACCTGCAAGACCTTTCCTGTACCATTTGAAACCTACAACTTCTTATATCGATATTGACTTTTTATTCTACAGGAAAATTAGTTGAGAGATCCCTGATGCGCAAGTATGGAGTGGAAAATATCAACAATCACTTCTTAAGTTTCAATACTATTTGTGACGCAACTCAAGTAAAAATTTCCCTCTCAAACATCTTTTTCCAAATTTGCTTGTTTAATATTTTCTCGATATATTTAGAACTCCTCGTAGAGAAGAAGAGGATAGTGTTAAAATAAATGAATGGATAGAAGTCTTGTTTTCCACCAAAATAGAAAAAGAAAAAGATTCCCTGTGATCTTTGGTTTCTACCAATACTTAACCAGTTATATTTTGTGCTTGACTTTGAAACACCCTCCTCTTATTTAAGCCAATCCTTCTTGCATTCAGGAGAGGCAAGATGCCATGTATAAGCTGGTTGATGAACAATTGAATCTCATGCTAGTGGTTGGTGGGTGGAACTCAAGCAACACTTCACACCTACAAGAAATTGCAGAGGTTCGTGGAATTCCATCATATTGGATCGACAGTGAGAAGAGAATAGGTCCTGGAAACAGAATTAGTTACAAGTTGATGGTACGTTCATGTAAACGGTTCTACAATGCAGCTAAATTTGAGTCAAACAACATTTTCTGATAGTCTACATGTATTTATCAGCACGGTGAGTTGGTAGAGAAAGAGAACTGGCTACCAGAAGGTCCTATTACAATAGGTGTAACATCTGGTGCATCCACCCCTGATAAGGTAATTCTGCGCAGTTACTCATCTTTTTGAGGTTTAGAGCATGTTTGGTTAAGCCTTTAGTGGGAAGTTAGTGAAGACTTATTTTCTAAAAGCAAGCTTTTAGACTAAAAAGTTCCTAAAATAACTAAAGCATGTTTGGCAAAAGAACACGCTTTAGTACATCATCAAGAAGTTTGAGATTTCAACATTGCTATAAGATCACTTTTTTTATCTGTAAAAAATGCTCGTGGTCAGGTTGTTGAAGATGCTCTCATCAAGGTTTTTGACATCAAGCGTGAAGAAGCATTTCAAGTGGCATAGATTAGGTCTCAACACCTGCACAGCGTAGATTAGTTGTGCAGGTCTACGTTTTATGGCTCTATATTTAAGTCGATAAATAAATCAAGGAGTGATTTACGATTCCATTGTGTGTAATATGATGAATGTATGTAGTTAAATTTATAAATATACGTCTCTTCATATCTTAGATGGCTCTTATCCTTATTGTTGCTTTATTGCTGCTTTACTGCTTTCTTTTATTTTTATTTATTTAAAGAGAAGGCCAAATCAGCAAATGGCCAAAATGGAGAGAATCATGAGTTTTGCTACATAATTGAGATGTTTCGAATGAATTATGTAGGGATAAAATCTCACGTCAAATAAAGATAAATATTGACCAACTTATAGATGTTTGAGCTTATTCTCTTAATAAGGTTGATCTTTTAAAATAAAACCTCAAGTATTAACAAATTATGGTAAAAAAGGTTGAGCATAGATATATTACATTTCACAAGAGTTAGGTTCCATATTGCCAGTAGGATTACGACATCAGCAGTAATTCCTGTAGAACAATCAACTAACAGCTCGTTTGAGCCTTATTTTCTTGCCAAAAATGCGTTTTTGAATAGTGATTTGAGGGAGAATGTGTGGTTAAAAATAAGAGAGAGAAAAATGTATTTTGAAAATAATGGGGATCGAACAAGTGCTAAGCCTCTAGATCTCTTGATTTTTTATCATCTATAGTCGTAATAATATCTTGGGATTTTTTAAAATGTCAACCTAAAGAGGAGTAGTCTAGTTTATTAAATGTTGATCTTTATTTTCATCTTTATTCGTTTTGAGGTTTATCTATTAACACCCTAATGTAAGAAAGCTTAAATTTCTTGATTTTAGGGTCAAGATACAAGTATCACTACTACGCTAGCTGTTTGTTTTCTCAATTTATTATGCTGTAATGGAGCCTCTGCACTTGATTTTATCAACATGTTTGGCAATGTTTAAAAGTAACTTACTTGGTGGCACATAGAGAAATAAATAGTGCATGGTACTTGTTATTACGGTTTGATAGCTTGATTTCTCAAGGGCTTCAAATTGTGGAAGAAACTTGCCTAATTAGAGTGTGTGGTATATTAAAATGAGAGAATGCATTTTTTTGAAGTGATGTGATGGGAAATATGTGGTTGAAAATGAAGGAAAAATTATTGATGTGATGAAAAATATTATTTTATTGAAAAATGTGTGGTTAAAAATGAGTAGAAAAATGAGAATGAGAAAAATAATGTGGCTCAAACAGAGACATAATATACACGTCTCAATTCATTCTCAACTACCTCACGATAGCTGTGCACTAAGTGCATTTTAATGGAAAATTGAAATATGATTTTTAGTTTTTAACTGAGAATGCGGTATATTTGAAATTTTTTATAAAAAAAAAAAAAATTGTAAAATGAGGTATTTTTAAGTTTATGTTTGGTGGTCATTATTTTCAAAAAACAATATATTGAACATTGATTTTGAGGAAATTCTTTGGTTAAAACGTTAAGAAAAATTTTGAGTTTACATGCAAAATATTTTATTTGTGAATTTGTGGTTGAAAATGAGTACGTAAAATAAAGAGTTTTCAGAAAACGGTCCTCAAATGGGCTATGGGCCCACAGCCGGCAGCATGGACCGCAGCCTGCCAGTCCAGCTTACATGGAACTCAATTGGGCTCGAATCCTAAGAGTTCTGTACAGAGCAGACAGCTGCACCACTTTGCTTTTGACTTTGACCCTGAAAAGGGTTTAGGGTTTTCAATTTTCTCCCCAATTTCATCTTCAATTCCAGAGCATTAATCAAATTAAAAATGGATCCAACACATCCAGTACTGGAGCCGCAGAAGACTGACGTCGTTCCGGCTACGGCTTCCGCATATCTCGACCCTAATTACTGGTCAGTACCAGCCTACCCCCCACAAAATCCGTAACTTATTTTTCATTTTTTTACCCGTTAATTTTGCATTTTGATTTAATAGATTATCTTTTTTTGTTAACTTAAATAAACATTAGGGACCAGAGGTTTGCTGAAGAAGAACATTACGAATGGTTCAAAGATTACTCTCATTTCCGTCACCTCATCCTTCAACACATAAAACCTGATTCTTCTGTAATACTTTTTATTTGCTGTTTTACACAATTAACTAACTTTCGAAAAAGTGAATTTTAATACAATATGGTTTAATAAACAGATTTTGGAGGTGGGTTGTGGAAATTCTCAGCTCTCTGACGAATTATACCGAGATGGAATTACTGCTCTGACCTGCATTGATTTGTCATCAGTTGCTGTCGAGAAGATGAAGCGTCGATTATTTACCGAGGGCTACGAAGGTTCAATAATCACACCCTTTCTGGTTAATTTGTCACTGTGTACTAGGGCCAAAGCAATTTGTACAACTTCGTCTTGTACAGAAAGTTGGACCTTTTAATGGATATGAACTGTCATTTGCCCTTGATTCATTAAGTTATTTTGCAGTGTTTGGCTAAAAGTTGGTAACTTAAAGACCTGGAATTATTTTTTGCCTGCTTAAACTATTTTGGGGTTATTCAATGCATAGTTTCGACATTGGCATGAAACTGTTTAAGAAGTGTCATTTTGCAATTTGATCGAAGTGTTAATACAACTCACTTCTCATTTTGGATTATATCTTTTCTGTGCTATCGTCGTCAGAAATTAAAGTGCTGGAAGCTGACATGTTAGACCTGCCTTTTGAAGATGAATGTTTTGACGTGGTTATAGAGAAAGGAACCATGGTAAAGCTATGCTTAGTTTTATTATCAATGAGACACATTGTAGGATTCTATGCTGAAAGTTTGTTTGCTTTTGAGAGTGGAAATGAAGTGAGAGTACAGCAGCACACACCACCTTGTTTGGCAAGAAAAAGAATGGGAAGAAAAAGTAAAACTGGAGGGATGTCCGTCAAATTTCAATAATTCGGTTTCATCTCTAAGATATAGATTTTTTTTTTTTAAAGAAGACTATTCATCTCATAGAGGTTTGCAGAAAATTTTATCAATTATAAACGAATGGAGATAGCTTAATTTGTCGCTCCCTCCCAATTCCATTTTCACCCTTTCCCTTCCCTTCTCTTCTTGAATCCATTGCCAAATGAAGGTATAGTCACCATATATAGGTTTAGCCTTTTTTATTTTATTTTATTTTATTTTCAAGAGCATGTTTGGTTAAGCCTAAAAAAGAAGAATATTTACTTTTTCCAAGAAGGGAAAGGAAGCTTTTTAAAAAGTCAAGTTTTGTACTGAAATCGAAAAAAAAGGAAAGCAACTTTTAAAGAAAAGCTTAAAATATTTGGAAAAGAAAGTTTCTGAAAAGGAACTTTTAGGGTTTAAAACATGTTTGGCGGAGTTTAAAATTACTTAAGGTAAAATTGGTTTCATTATAGGCTTAGCTGTATGCATTAATGCTAAATTGGCTAAGCATCTATATTTTTTGAACTTGAAGGATGTCTTGTTCGTGGACAGTGGCGACCCGTGGAACCCAAAGCCGGAGACATCGAGCAAAGTTATGGCAATGCTTCAAGGTGTTCATAGAGTTTTGAAACCTCATGGCATTTTCCTCTCTATCACCTTCGGTCAGGTAGAGATCCCTCTCCATGTTCCCCGAATAAATAAATGGCTCTCGCCTGTTTCTTACTGTTAACACTGTGTTACTCAGCCCCACTTCAGGCGTCCTTTCTTTAACGCTCCAGAATTTACCTGGTCCATTGAGTGGAGAACATTTGGTGATGGATTTCATTATTTCTTCTATATCTTGAAGAAGGTTGGTGACAAATATGAAATTTTATTGCTGCAAATAACAATCTGTTGTATTTTGCATCTGATAAATTGAATGCACATGCAAATTTGGAACAGTCTTTTCCACTGTACCAATTCAATAAAGATCTTACAATTTGTACTTAGCACACTCGTCCATGTTCCTAGTGATCATTGTGCCTATGTTAGATCGTGAATGAAGACCAGCTAGTCAATGTTTTGCAGGGCAAAAAATCATTAGACTACAATGGAGATGCTGCAAAGGTTGACGTGCCATCCTTATCACTCTACCACGAGGAATTAGACGACGAATCCTATATATTTCGAACCAATTTCGATGAGATGTGATATCAGATATATAAGGTAAAATTTTCAAAATCCTCATTAGTTTGCTCCTGTACTCTTGCTATGATAGTAGTTGTGGTTAGAACTATCGGAATAGATTTTTCCGAAAAGTTTTGTACCATCTGCTTATATACTTCTATATTGATTGTTGCTAAACTACTTGCTTGCAGTTTGCTCTTAGCCATTTCCCTGTATGGTGAACCCGACAGTAGAATCAACAGGCGATTCTTAACGCGACTTCTTGTTAAGGTTGTTGGGGGACCAAAGGAGCTTTTAGATTGAGTTCACAACCAAGGCTATTGCCTTCTGCAGATTTCTGATTCTCTCGTCACTTTTGAACAACTGCAACGAGACAGGGCTGTGTGAAACTTTTAGAACCTACTTGCTACATTTGGTTGGGGATTTCAGTTATTATTCAAAGCATACTTGTACTATCGAAAAAGGCAAGATTTAATTTCTTTATTTTTGATATGACGAAACGTGTAGGTTTTAAGCTCGACTAGAATTTAGATCCATTAAACTATTTATTTATTGAAAATATGTAACAACCCAAAAAAAAAAAAAAAGCGTTAGTCACCCGTCTCCATTGATGGCGGGAGTCGCGTATTCCTCCATATATCCAGTCTTGTTAGGGCTCATTTGGCAAGATATTTTGAAAATTAAAATAGAATTAGAAATCTTGTCAAATGATCTATTGCTTTTGTTTCTTTCGAATTTATTAAGGTCTTGTTTGGCATGACTTTTGCATTTTTTTTCTTGAAGAAGAGTTTTCTCAGGAAGTAGTCCGAATTTTTGTTTGGAAATTAATTTTTAAAAGAGTTTTTTGAGTCTCATTTTTTGTTCAAAATATATTTTGGAATAGTATTTTGATGGAAAATATAGTTAAAAAAATAAGAAAAAGTTTTGAATTTGTGTATAATATTATTTTATTGAAAATGTGTGGTTGAAAATAAAAAAAGAAAAATATATGTTGGAAATAATGAAAACCAAGCAGGGGCTTTATTTTTAAAGTGCTTTTAGAGAGAGTACAATGGATCAGTTTCCTCTAAAAGTATCACTTTCTTAAAATTAATCGAATGAGTTCAAAAACTAAATAAGTTGTGTCAAAAGAATTCTAAAAGGTTTTTTTACTCGGTCAAAACACTTTTACTATAAGTAAATATGGAAGTAAAGATTTCCTAAACGGGTCCCTAGTCAAGGTCAACCATCGAAAAAGAAACGCAGCCGTATAAACAGTACCTCCCACAAGACACATACAAACGACGCCGTTTACTGTTTAGATTTTTCATTTTCGCTCACTGAAAAGCTTCTCTCGCACAGCAAGGGCAAAAGCTCATTTTCTCTTAGACAATTACGATAACGATCCCCCTCCCTCTAAATATTATTTACTCCTATTGCCGGCGTAATTTGCCGGAATACCCCCCTCGATCTATCTGTCACAACACGCAAGAGCCGATCACAATCGTCGGAGTCGAAACAGAATTAATTTATTTACTCATTGAATATATACACGTATAGATAAAATTCATAATTGATGATGGAGGATTATGTGAGTGGGAGCGAAGAAGATTATTATTCATCTGATCGAGAGGACTCGCTCGACGGACTCGAGAACGATGACTCAGATTCTAAATTTGTCCAATACAAAGCTCCTTCCTGCAAGGTATATTGATATACGCATATATTCTTACTTTCCCTACACGTACAATTTTTAACATTTTTGAAATATTTTTAGGGACGGTTCTGAAGCTAACTTAATTGTATTAGTTCTGCGATAAAATATCAAATAATTTCCTCAAGTTGGGAAGATAGATTATTTATTTATTTATATGGGTGAAACGACTTTGGTATCTAGTGCCATTTGACGAGTTCCTGCGGTTGTGAAGGTTAATAAGCTGAATTTTTCGTTTCCTTATTTGATATGGTTTCATGTTATTTTTTAAAGATGGAAGACCTGAATTGTATTGTGAAAAATTAGTATTTCTGTTGGTTAAATGAACTTGCCGATGCAGGAAATTAAAATCAGAATAATTTCCCAACACAGGATCTTTTAAAAAAACCAAACTGAGAGGATATTTCTTATTGATGAACTGATAATAAAAAAAAAAAAACAGTAGAAATGTCAGCTATTTATAGCGAATTACAAGCCTAACAAACTGAATCAAAATTCCCTGAACACGCTGCTAATTGACCCACTAAAGCCCTACTTTATTGGCATGACAATAAAACTGAAAAAACAGATCCTAATAATCTATAAGACTTATTCAACATCAACGTGACTCAACTAAAAAGAAAATGCCGTTTTGAGTTTAATTTCCAACAGCCTCCCTTAAACACAAACTTTCTAAACTAATCATCCCCATCATGTTCTTCAACTTGTAAAAAAGTTCAGCTTTAAGTGGTTTTGTAAGAATGTCAGTCAATTGATCTTCAGATTTACAGAATTTAACAGCTACTTCATGTTCTTTGACAAGCTCACGAATGTAATGAAATTTGATGTCAACGTGTTTACTTCTCCCATGAAAGACTGGATCTTTAGTCAAGCAAATAGCTGCTTGTTATCACAAAAAATCTTCGTAGGAATCATTTGTTTCTGATTTAATTCCTCCAACAATCTACGCAACCAAACAGCCTGACATGCAGTAGATGCAGCTGCAATATACTCTGCTTCGGTAGTGAAAAGAGCAACAACCTGTTGCTTCTTTGATGACCAAGAAATTGCTCCTGAACCCATGTGAAATACTTAGCGTGACGTACTCTTCCTTTCTTCAAGATCACCTCCCCAATCACTGTCTGTGTACTCAACAAGGTTGCAATTATCAAGATATGAATAAAAGATACCTTGACTTTGAGTACCTTTTTTTTTTTATAATCGTGGATGTCCGGGCTAGCTTAGTCGCATCTCGACTTATCCTACGGGGCCTGAATTTACGGTTGGATACTCACCTCAGTGGCCCTGAGGGGACTCGAACTGATGACCATTGAGGAGCAAACATAAGGCTTGACCAATTGAAACTTTGAGTACCTTTTAAGTATTGCAGGATTTGCTTTTGCAACTTGCAAATGAGATTGGCTTGGTGTTTCCATAAATCAGCTAATAATACCAACTCCAAATGTGATATTAGGTCTAGTAGAGGTTAGATAACGTAGACTACCTACCAGACTTAGAAAATAAGTTGGATCAACAAATTCATCATTGCCATTTTTATCCAAATGATATCTTTCTTGAACATGAGTTTTGATAGGATTGCATGATTCCATCTTGAATCGCTTAAGAATGTCTGATGCATATTTCCTTTGCTAGATAAATATTCCTCCATCAGTCTGCATCACTTCTAGTCCAAGAAAATAAGACATGAGTCTCATATCAGTCATTTCAAAGTTGCTATTCATGGCCTCCGTAAAATCTTCAAACATACTTGGATCATTTCCTGTAAAAATCAAATCATGTACATACAAACATATAATAATTATATTTCCATGTGAATTAGATTTGATATACAATGTAGGTTCATAAGGACACTAAAGAAAACCATTTTCTTGGAAATATGTGCCAATCCGAGTGTACCAAGCCTTGGCGCCTGTTTTAACCCGTAGAGAGCCTTTTTTAATCTGAGAACTTTTCCTTCATTACCTTTCAACACATAACCATCTGGTTGATCAACATAGACCTCATCTTCGAGAAAACCATTAAGAAATGTAGATTTCACATTCATCTGATGTATCTGCCATTTCTTTTGAGCAGCTAGTGCAATCACAATACGTATAGTATCAAGTCGAGCTACAGGCGCAAAAACTTCATAATAGTCAATACCTGCCTTTTGCTTGTACCCTTTCACAACCGATCGACTTGACCATCTGGTTTGAACTTTGTTTTGTAAACCCATTTTACACCAATTGGTTTCTTTCCCCGTGGTAAAGAAGTTAGCTCCCATATTTTATTTTTAACTATTGAATGAATTTCTTCATCCATAGCACGAATCCATTTTCATCCTGAGCCGCTTCTGCAAAAGTAAGAGGATCACAATTTGCAAATAATGCAAAATTTACTAATTCCTCATCAGAAACATCATCGTTGGTCATGATATAGTCTTGCAGATGAGCTGGCATAACACGCCTTCTAGCTGAATCATAAGGCACTTCAATATGAGCCAAAGAAGAAGTAGATTGATCTGTAGTGCTGAAAATCTGAGTATTAGATTGTACATTACCAATATTAGGTTCATCCAGAATAATCCCCACCAGCTGCTCTTGTTTACTTGTCCAAGCCCAAGTCTTAGTTTCATCAAATTCTACATCCTTGCTTACAATCACTTCACCTCTTTTCGGATCAAACAATTTATGGCCTTTAGTTGTATTACTATAACCAATAAAAATGCATTTTGTACCTTTACCATCAATTTTTTTTCGTTTCTCAACTAGGATGTGAGCATATGCAATGCAACCAAAGACTCGAAGAGCTTGAACATCCGGCTTATTGTTGCTCCATGCCTCTTCAGGTGTCATATCACGAATACTTTTTGTAGGACACTTGTTTAAAATGTAAACAGCACACGCCACGCCACGCCACGCCACGCCGCTGCCTCTGCCTAAAATACTTTTGGTAAATTTTTTCCTCTTAACATACTACGTGCCATTTTGGCTATTGTCCTGTTCTTCCTTTCAAGAATCCCGTTTTGCTGCGATGTATAGCTCGCTGTAAGTTGATGCTTAATTATACGAATTTTGAAAAAATCAGAGAATTCATTGGAGGTGTACTCCGCCCCACTATCTGTACGAAGCACCTTCAAAGAACAACCACTTTGTTTCTCCACATAGGCTTTGAAGCCTTTAAAAATATTAAACACTTCAGACTTATGTTTTAGAAAATAGACCCAAGTTCTCCTGCTGTAATCATCTATGAAAGTGAGAAAATAGCGATTACCTCCACGTGATTCAGTCTCCATTGGTCCACAAACATCTGAGTGCACAAGTTCTAGCAGCTGTGTGGCTCTTCGAGACTTGCCTACTGAAAATGGATCCCTGTGTTGTTTTCTAATAACAAAACCTTCACACAACTGATTAAAGTTTTCTAACAAAGGCAGCCCTGTAACCATTTTTTTTATTTGCCAATAATTTTAAACTATTGAAGTTCAAGTGATCGAAACGCAAATGCCATAGCCAATTAGTATCAAAAACGGCAACAGAGAAGGAAAATACTTTTTCAGCTTGAAATGATAAAGGAACATGCGATTTTTAGTCATCTTAACTTCAACATGTTCATTTTTCTGATTCATAATAGTGCAAACTCCCTTGTCAATTGTGATTTTAAGTCCCTTTTCAAATGGTTGTCCTAAACTCAATAAATTCCAGTGCAGATTAGGAACATAAAATACATCAGAAATATGCTCATATGAACCATCTTTTAGTTGTATCAGGAATTTTCCTTTTCCCATAATTGATACCTTAGCTTTGTTTCCGAAGTTTACTTCTTCAGTTACCGTTTCATCCAGCTGAGAGAATACTTCCTTCTTCCCACACATGTGATTACTACAGCCTGTATCCAAATACCATTCTGCAAGATTTTCTTCTGAAGAAGTAGTGCAAGCTAACAACAAGTTTTCTTTCTCTTGTACCTCATCAGCATAATGAGCATGCTCAAAAGTTCTTTTATGCAGTTTAACTCTACAATCAGATCAATAATGACCATATTTCTTACAACGAAAGCATTGAGTTTTGGACTTGTCAACATACCTTCTATTTCCAGAAGTGAGTAGAATAGAATTCCTGTTTATGTAGTACTTTTAAGTCCTTCTCCACCATTGGGACTATCATCGGAATTGCTTGAGCTAGTCAAAACCTTGCTTTGAAAAGCTTGTTCCACAACATTTATTTCTCGGCTATTCATTCTATGTTCATGAGAACACAATGAACTCTATAGCCCTTCAACAGTCATGGTTGATAAACCCCTTCCTTCTTCAATTGCAGTAACCACATAATCAAAACAACTAGTTAAGGATCTCGCAATTTTTTCAACAACACGCAATTCATCTAATTTTTCACCATTAACTAGCAATTGATTAACAACGGACCGAACTCGAGAAATATAATCAGAGACAATTTCAGAATTTTTCATTGAAAGAGATTCGAATTTACCTCTTAAGGTTTGCAACCTTACTCTCTTCACATTTTCACCACCTTTGTAGGAATTTTGCAGCATCTCCCATGCCTCTATAGCTGTAGTTGCACTTGAGATCTTCTTGAAGATGACCTCATCTACAGATTGGTAAAGGAGAAGTAAAGCCTTCTTATCCTTCTTCCTGTTCTCTCTCAAGCGGTCCTTTTGACCTTGAGTAAGAGCTGCTGCAACAGCTTGATCAGCTATATTCATCTTCAATAACCTCAGACAGCTCCTGAAAACCAAACAAAGCCTTCATCTGGATACACCATTGATCAAAAAATTTTCCACTAAACCTTGGAAGTTGAGGCTGGATTGACCCGTTCATTGTTGTAACCTGCTTACAAGCAAAAGGACAACAAAAAAAAGCTTGGGATTTTTTTCTGGCTCTGATACCAAATGCAGGAAATTAAAATCAGAATAATTTCCCAACACAGGATCTTTTAAAAAACAAACTGAGAGAAGGAGATTTCTTATTGATGAACTGATAATAAAAAAACAGTAGAAATGTCTGCTATTTATAGCCAATTACAAGCCTAACAAATTGAATCAAAATCCCCCAAACACGCTGCTAATTGACCCACTAAAGCCCTACTTTATTGGCATGACAATAAAACTGAAAAAACAGTTCCTAATAATCTGTAAGACTTATTCAACATCAACGTGACTCATTGGATTTATCATTAATGAATTATTCTGACATTTTTCATCTAAAAAGAAAAGGCCGTTTGAGTTTAATTTCTAACAGCCGAGAATCCTCTCATTGGATTTATCATTAATGAATTATTCTGACATTTTTTTATATTTGGTGGGTTTAAATGTTGTGGATGTTGGTTTTATGTTTTTTGCTATCAAAATCTTCTCAGCCTGGAATACTGGCTTCTTAAACAAATAACCTATGTTTTTTGGTTGGGATGCAATCGCTTTGGACCACAGTATTGGACATTCAATGCTTGCCAATGTTTTATGTACGTTGATTTTGATGGTGTTGAATTGATTCACTGACCCTTGTGGTGCCTTTTCCAGGTGATTACGAAGGAGTCTCTTTTATCTGCGCAGGTGAGTTAACAAGAACTTGTCATATTTCTCTTTTCCTGCTCTGTTTAATAATGTCCGTTATGTTGTTTTAGGGACTCTATATGCGTTGTTTTGTATAATGGGAGAATGATATTTTTTCCATCTGTGCAGAGGGAAGATTTGCGAAGAGTGATGGAATTGCTATCGGTGAGAGAACAGCATGCCAGAACTCTTCTTATTCATTATCGCTGGGATGTTGATAAGTTGATTGCGGTTTACGTTGAAAAGGGGAAAGCCTGTATCTTTGCTGGAGCAGGTGTAACTGCTGTTGAAATTGTCAACCTTGATCCGCCAGAAGCTTCTTCTACAGTGATGTGTAATATATGTATGGACGATGTTTCTGCAACTGAGGTGACCAACATGGATTGTGGGCACTGCTTTTGCAACAGCTGTAAGCCCCTTTTCTTTATAAGTATTATGTTCCAGGCCTTCTGTTTGATACTATAGGAAATTGAATCAATAGTCACTTAAATGCTTCAGTTCCTTGTGGTATTTTAAGTTTGTAAGAAATTTGTTTTGGTTCATTTTGCATTGAGAAGTACCTCTGTTGAATCAGATGTTCTGGTTTTCAATTCTACTTTTTTACATTGGAATCCTTACTGTATTAAAAGTTTCTTTTTAGGTTGGACAGGGCATTTCATAGTGAAAATAAATGAGGGCCAAAGCAAGCGGATCAGATGCATGGCCCACAAGTGCAATGATATCTGTGACGAAGCTATTGTCAGAAAGCTAGTGAGTGAAAAGCACCCAGATTTAGCAGAGAAATTTGACCGATTTCTTCTTGAGTCATACATTGAAGACAACAAAATGGTCAAGTGGTGTCCCAGTATACCTCATTGTGGGAATGCCATACGCGTTGAAAATGATGAATTTTGCGAGGTAGAATGTTTGTGTGGTTTACAGTTCTGTTTCAGTTGCTTATCAGAAACACATTCCCCTTGTTCATGCTTGATGTGGGAACTGTGGACGAAGAAATGCCACGATGAATCAGAGACTGTTAATTGGATGACTGTGCATACAAAGCCTTGTCCTAAGTGTCACAAACCTGTTGAGAAGAATGGTGGTTGTAATTTAGTCAGTTGCATATGTGGGCAAGCATTTTGGTAAGAGCAGTTTCTTGAAACTTTCTTATATGTGCAATATATGGTGGCTTTATACCATTAAATCTTCTGACTTTGAATTAGATTATGTTTCGTTTTTATTTTGACTACCTAAATTATTTATGAAGCTACATTCTTTTTTGGGATACTATAGTTATGTTGTTAGTATAATTTGTAAGGGGATTGTGTTGCTTATGAAATGAAATCCAGAATGCTGCAAGTGCTCTCTGCTAGGATGCTTCCTCTAATTGCTCGGAGCACATAGCTTGCTTTGATGAAAAAGGTTCGGTTGGCCACGGGCAGAACCACGAATTGTACCTAGGGAGATGGGTATAGAATTAGGATGGCTGCTATAGAATTTATTACAAAAAAAGGTTTTTAGATGGGGTGGGGGACATTTATTTCGATACTGCCTCCCCCCCGGCTGAATCACCTGCCTCTCGTGTTGGTGCTACTGCTTGACGGAGATGAAGAGTGACAAATGATGGATTTGTTCTTAGGGAAGGTCACATTTCACAATAAATGTGTGTGTTTTACTGCTGAGATAATGCTGATGTTTATTACTGATATTCCCACCTATCTGTAAAATGGAACTAACATTCTTATCTACTTTTGGGCATTTTTTGTCTATTAATCTATCTTCAGTCCCATGATAGGTGTCTGTACGAGGGGGAAAAGGGTGTTTTTCTGAAACTCATGGGTGACTGGAGTGTTTGTTGGACACACTTTGATGATAGTGCATTTTTGTAGCTTTTTTAATTTGATATATGGAATGGCAAACAATTTCTGTGATCTTCTAGTTGGAGCACAGACTTAGCCAATGTTCTTTTTTTTTTTTTTTTTTTCTTTTTTTTTTTTTTTCTTAATTAGTTTTTTTTTTTTTTTTGACTTGTTTTCTTCTTATCTAAATTAGTTTTTTTAAATTTTGGTACTGTACTTACTCTTAAAATACTACCTCTATTCACCACTCCCGTGTCACGTCAACATTTTTTTGGTAGCATTGACTCTTTGTTGTCCATATTTATCTTTCCCATCGCAGATAAGTTATTTTGAAGTATAGTTTCATTCTTACGATTTTATTTTCCTGCTGTAGTTGGCTTTGTGGTGGAGCTACTGGCCGAAACCATACCTGGTCAAATATTACTAATCACAGCTGTGGTCGATATAAAGAAGACAGTGAGATAATGGCTGAGCGTGCAAAGCGAGACCTTTACAGATACATGCACTATCACAATCGTTACAAGGCTCATACAGACTCCTTTAAACAAGAATCTAGACTAAGGGAGACTGTAAAGGAGAAGGTGTCAAATTTGGAAGCCACAGATTCAAAATTGAGAGATTTCAGCTGGATTACAAACGGACTTTGCAGGCTTTTCAGATCGAGGCGGGCTCTTTCATATTCATACCCATTTGCATTCTACATGTTTGGTGATGACTTTTTCAAGGATGAGATGACGGAAAAGGAAAGGGAAATAAAACAGCATTTATTTGAGGACCAGCAGCAGCAGCTCGAGTCTAATGTCGAGAAACTCTCTAAATTTCTTGAGGAGCCATTTGATGAGTATCCTGAGGAACAGGTCATGCAAATAAGAATGCAAGTCATCAATCTTACAGTGATCACTGATGACCTTTGTAAAAAAATGTGAGTGTGTTATCAAGAAACCTAAATCTTATCCTAGAAATGATGAAAGCTTATAGCCTTTTGATCTTCCAGGTATGAATGCATAGAGAATGACTTGTTGGGTTCGCTTCAATTCACTATTCACAATATAGCTCCATACCAGTCCAAAGGCATTGAAAGGGCGGCAGAGCTGGCCATTGGATGGAGCACACAAGCAAGCAGCATTAATAAATGTCAGAAAGCAGATGGTCAGGCCAATGGTAAAGTGACTTTTCACTGTGTTCAAATTTTTATGATGAAAACTAGGAGTGTAATTATTTTAAGGTTCAGCGTTCTTCTCTGATAATGGATGGGACCTTTTCACTTAAGAGTAGTACTTCTGATTGCTGAATTGGTCAAAGTGGTATAAATGGTTAAGCTCTTGTTGTTGGCCTTTGTATGGCTAAATGATGATAGAATTTCACCTATACGAAGACCACCATAGTTCACAGAGTGGGAACAGGAATCTGAATCATTTCATCATTGAAAAACTTTACGTGATGCTATGGCTTTTTTTGAAAACATTAAGATTCCTCTAATTTGAATTTTTTATTAAGAAGCTTTATAAAAAAATTCTAAAATTTAGTCAAATTTCAATTTTAACCACTAATTTCATGGCCTCAACTTTTTATCATCTTTTCAATCCTACATTACATCAACTTTTATAAAAAATTGCTAAAACTTTTATCAAAAGCTTTATCAAAAAACCTCAAGTAAAAAGGACATTCTTGAGTAATATGCTGTTTTAAATTAAAATTTTCGTGTCAATCTTACTCGTGTCAACAAGTCTGAGAAGAAATTTTTTCCTAATTTTCTCTTTTAGAATTCTAATTGTGTCTTGTTAACAGTAATGAAAGAGCAAGAAAGATAAAATAAAAGCTTATTAGTGCATGCATATGCAGAATTCTCAAAATTTTCCAGTTTCTTATCAGATCTTTACTCACTCGACATGCAGTTTTTGGTTTGTTTTTGGTTTGTATGCTACCTGAAACACTTAAAAACACATGCTTTCAAAATTGTAGCATTCATAAAGTTTCCATGCCCGCCTAATGATTAATCACATTGTGCAAATTTTGATCAACCTGGCTAAAGGGAAATTCTTAAGAATCTGTTCTATGAAAGCAGGCATTCCCCGGGGCTTACCCGAGTGAAAATTTGTTGAATTATAGGATCAGCAATGACTTGAACATTAAACCTATCCGACAACCCTGAAATTTGTAAATTTAACTTGGATATATACATTGGTCCATATATGTCTGCTCATGTTGTCATGTATCATTTTGTAGGATATTTAATAGAATCAGATCTACCATCAGCATCTGGAATATCAGATGAGAGCGAACACTCATCACGAAAGCGTGCACGAAAAGGAAGTTTCGAGAGCAGCCTGTTTGATCTCAACTTGCCTGCAAAGTTTAATTAGTTTATTGATTCTTAGAGCTTCTATTTACTTAAAATTCCCGGTGTGTCTTTAACTTACAAAAGCAACTCCATCTAAAAGCTCTGAGAGCGAGATATGCTGTTTCTCTTTGTTCCCGATTTTGTTCAGACACAGCAGATGTGAAAACTAGGATTTCATATATTTTGAAGTATTGTTACTTGGACATGGGTATCTTGTATATAATCTTTTGTTAACAGTGGTGAATAATTGTGTATATTTTCGCAGCATGGAGTTCTTTGTATCTACAGTTCTTTGTAGTTTTTTGCAATATCTTTTCTTGGTGGTTATTGTTAATGCTACAATTTATGGATAATTGGAAAATAATCCAATTCTGAAATATGAGGATACGTGTATGGGCTAAAATCAAGTGCTATACTTTCTGCAAAATGTTAACTTTCTATCGCGTGCTATCTAGTTTTAGTGCCCATAGGATCTTTTGCTTTTGTTTATGTCCTGGGTATAAGAACTTCACGAGGAGATTATCTTAGGTTAGCTTCCTTTAAGACCTTGTTTGATTCTTATTATTTTCAAAATACATTTTTCTTCTTTTTAACTACACATTTTCAATAAAATAATATTATACACAAATTCAAATTTTTTTTTTTACAATCACATTAGCTATTCATCTACTATTTCAAAATACATTCTTTACAAAAATGGGGCTCAAACATGCTCTAAGTACTTCTAGTTATACTTTTAAAAAAATTATTTAAATATGTTCAAAAGTTACTTATCAATTTGAGAAGTATTTTTTGATTTTTAAAAAATTCTGCCAATCATGCCCTTGATATTCAGGTTAGCTCGAACTAGGTGTTTTCCTAGATTGGTAGGTTGGGTCATTTCGTTTTACACTTTTAAGTGGGACTTGCTCAAAATAGAATAACATCGAATTATGGGGAGTATTTTACAAAAAATCTAAAGACTGCTAAAAAAAAAAAAAAATCAATTCATGGGCACATGGTTAATGCAACTACGCTATAGAACATGATAGAACAAATGACGAACGGTAAATTCGTAATCTGAAAAAGAAACCAAGGATAAAATCGTCCAGCGACTCCAAAATATCTCCGGTAACGAACTCCTGAATTCCGTTTCATTTTCCCGCCATTAATTCGTTTCAGGGTACTGTTATATACACACATGCATACGTACAAATTCTTCACTTGCTATTCCACTCTCACACACTGCACCAAATCAACCATAAAAATGGCGATTCCTCTCCGATTCCAGCTCCTCATCCTCCTATTGATCCTCATTTTCATCTCTCTCTTCATCTCCGCCGCCACCTCCACAGACACCACTCTAGACGCCGGCGCTTCTGTTCCATCTATTTCTCCATCGTCAACAGTTTTCCAGCAGTCTCATACATATTCCCCCACTCTCTTCGCTACCATCCTGTCAACTCTAGGTTTTCAGGAACTTTCTACGGCCACTGCCTCCGCCAATCTCTCCGCCGTTACGCCGCTCACTATCTTTGCCCCCTTCGATTCCTCACTCCTGACTTGCCCATCGTGCTCTCTTCCTCTACTACTTCAAGAGCTCTCCGTCCCAGGCCTCTACCCGCTGCATTTTCTTCACTCCTTGGCTTTCGGAACCAAGATTGAAACTCTAGCTCCCAACCGCTGCGTCACAATCACTACCAGCTCCTCCACCTCCGCCGCCGCTGGGCACACTAACAAGGGAAAGATTTTTGTCAACGGATTGGAAATCACGCGCCCTGATTTGTTCAACAATGGTCTCGTTGTTATTCACGGTCTTCAGGGCTTCGTCTCGCATCTGTCTCCTCTGTCATGTAACGTTGAGCGCATGACGTCACTCTCCTTCCCTCCGCCGGCCCTGTCTACATCAGTTAGCACGCCGTTCTCGTCTATCATGCGCTTGATGTTGAAGGATGCTATCCTTCGCCTCCGAACCACCGGATACAGCGTGGTTTCTCTTGCTCTCCGCGTGAAATTCGCTGAACTCTCGGAATTGAAGGTTATGACGGTGTTCGCTTTAGACGACACCTCCATCTTCTCCGGCGGAGGTAACGCTTACCTGTCTAACTTCAGGTACCACGTGGTTCCGAACAAGAGGCTGACAGCGGCTGAACTTGTTAGTCTACAGGCCGCTACTGTTCTACCGACCATGGAGGCTGGCCAGAACCTGGTAGTGACCACCGCCGGTGGAGGAGGTCCGTTGGCTCCAATGAAAATCAATTACGTTAGAATCACGACCATTGATCTGCTGCACAACAGCAGGATCGTGATCCATGGAATCTCAGTGCCGTTTCCTCACATGCATCATCCAGTTGATGAGAAGGAGACATTTGAACAGATCCAACAGCCTCAGTGCGATCCGTTTGAATGGAATACTGGGGTCTGTCAGGCTAATGCTCAAGTGCCTGCAGCTGTCATTACATCCACCGTTGATTCTGATGACCACCTCGGTCTCTGATTACTGATGTAATCATCTTCCTAGCTATTCTACTGCTGCAGGCTGATTAGTGTACGTAACTGTCCTTTGTGGATGAATAAAGAAATATTAGCAATATATTTTGAATAATTTCTCTCTATATTTGTGCATGAATGAATATTAATGAATCTTTGTCCAGTTAGTTAATTATTCCGTAGTTCATCGACTCATTTGATTTAAAAATTTAAACACACGTTATTTGCATCTAAGGGGCATGTTTGAAGATAAAACCATTTACATGGCTTATCTTTCTTTTTTCATCTCGATCAATTTCACGAGAGGTCGGTCTAGGACATAACATATTATTCACAGTAATAGTTTTGTGATTTTCATTTTTCAATTAATGTAACGTTGATAAATCAATTCAATTATTTGGCAGCAGGTAAAGAGAAAATGTTAAATAATTTTAGTAGTTGTGATTCTTTTGCTTCTGTTGTGCTTGCTGCTACTTTAGTCAGTGATACAAATTTGGGCTTATTAATTTTCTCTGTAATCAGCCCAAGTTTGGTTTCCTTCTTAGGCAATGATTTACATGGGCCTTTTTAAGAAAATATTGAGTGTAGCCAGTTTTGTTGGGCTATTTTCCTTATCGTGGGCATGGACATGGGCATGGGCATGGGCATGGGCAGGTTTATGATTTAGGGTTGCAGATTAATAAAATATGTGGTTGAAAAAGTTGTGAATTCAATATATGCATAAAATTAAGAATAACTTTTTTAGCTATCCAAACAAGTACTTAAAAGAACTTGGTAGATTCCCAGTTTTGGGCATTGACTTTGTTGACTGGAACGCCTTTGGAACGCTCGCTTTGGTGTCTTCTTGTGGATTTTCAATGCCCAGCAAAGCTCCGTATTTCGTGGCGTTGGCCTCGGTTTCTTCACTATTCTACACTTAATAAAGCTTCTGTTTGGCTTATTTACGTTGCAGAAAGTGATATTAGTATATAATTATGATGATTGGAGGAACCAAAAATAAATATTATTGAAACTAAGATTCAAAGTGGAGAATATTTGAAGATTTTTTCCCCTTTCATGATAAAAAAAAAAAAATTAAATATCACACATTGCGGCTTGTTGCTAATAATTAATTAAAGATTCTGTAAGAGCTATTATAGGGACCTATTGCCTAATTTAACTATCAAATTACACTTTTAATTTGTGATTTTTTATTTATCTGAAGCTGAACTAATTAAGGGTTTTGATGGTTTGTCTTGGGATTAAATTCCGGGTGGCGTCCTTGGTTTGACATGGGATTTAATCCGGGACAAGTAGCACGGTTTTTGAATTAAATGTCATTTTCTGATGTTTGTTTGACCTTCCATTGAGCACAAAAGTCAATTAGTTTCCTTGTGATAAAATAAATAAAAATCTCTTGCACGCTGGTTCCAGTGGCTTGGGAGTATGGAAAATCTGTCATTTATTGACAATTAATCGAAGTAATCAGTGTATTAAATGTTAAGATAGTATGTCTGTCAGATTATTTCGAAAAATTTATGGTAATCATAATCAATAATTTACTAGATTCATCAATAATACCCATGCAAATTTGACTTCCTGCTGTCTGATTTCCCAATAATGACAAAATTGCATGAATTTGCAATTAATGTCACGTTCCATCCATCCATATGTAGACAAGAAGCACTTAATTTACAAGTATCTTGATTGAATTCATATTAAGATATCGATAGTATTCAAATAATAATCACATGATCTTTCATAAGTGATATGAGATTCAGAAGTAGTCGTTACAACCTACTCCTCTTTTTAGTTGATGCTGGTGATGATAATCTATTCTATTTTTATAGCTGAATCTTCAAAGAATCAATCTTATATTAGAAATGATCCTAGATTTTCTTTGATTTGACCATTACGAGCATTTTAGAGATATTGTTCGATGTTCTTGTAAGCCCACAAAATATATTTTATTTATAAGCAACGTGAAACTCTCTTGAAACCGAAAAGATGCTAAACCTTTTTTTTCCTTCATTGGGTGCCCTTTTCAGCTAACCATTGACAATATTTATGAGTTGAGAGAGCCAAATGTAAGTTGAAAGTATTTGAACTTTTAACAAGAATATGGTCTTCTTGGCATGGCATGCAATTAGCACTAAAGTCCCATGAGAGAAATCTCCTTTACTAAACTTTTTGTGAGCTGTGACTGATGAAATGTCGCACCTTTTTTATTTTTGTATTTAGAAAGGGAAGAGTTGTTTGCTAGATAATGGAAAGCACACACGAAGAGGTGTCATCTCACTCTGAACCATTCCTTTTTTGCATTTGTTTTGACCTTCACCTTTCACCCCTTTTTAGGTAATTCAAACCCCAATGTAAACAACTTTTTTTCCCAACTGTTTGCAACCATTCAATGCACGATTGGTTCACCAATCACCCTGTCTAATAATATTGGCTTTGATCTCTCTTGTATCCCGAAAGGAATTCGTTTGTACACGCATTAGAGATGAAATTAAACTAAATTGATGTCCAATTTCCAGTATGATGAAAAAAGATAGAACAAGACCAATTCTCAAAATATTTTCTGAATATTCTTCTATGATTATTAACGATAGAGAAATTGATGAAGTTCTTGAGAGTCTTACAAGATTCAATTTTCTCTCTTTGATAAATGTGGCAACTCATGATTACCCTCCTTTTAAATCAACAAATGTTTTACAACATTAATTTAGGGAATCATGAAATAAACTTCAATGATAAACTTTAATATACTCACTAATAACAAGAATCATACTTGGGATCACCTTTAGCTTGGACTAGACTATGGTGTAGTCACGTTTGGCCCCTATTAAAACTATAATTCATTTTTTTTATTCTTATCAACTATACATTTTTCAATAAAATAATATTATACATAAATTTAAAATTTTTTATTCTTTCTTAATCACATATTTTTAAAAAAATGCTATTCCAAAAATTATAATATCAAATAATGAGAGCATATTTCTCTTCTATCAACCACACATTGTCCAATAAAATAATATTACACATAAACTCAAAATTTCTTCTTTTTTAACCACATATACTATTTCAAAAATTATAATCTCAAATAATGGGGTCAAACGCTCCCGTTGGGGTATTTATTGGGCAAGGTGCATGAGAATCCTGTACTCTATTTCAGGCATTAAATGCCCATCGACTTTCTGAATAAAAAGCCAATTCCCCCCCCCCCCCCCCCCCTTATTACTTCTTTTAATGCACAAAAAAGCCTTTACCTTACATTCCAAAAGTCACACCAAAGGTGCCATTGCTTTTCTAAGACAGTTGACCCACCAGTCAAAACATAAATAGTAACCCTTTCATTTTCAAGCTCATTTCCTTGGCCTCCCTCATGTATGCACAATCTCTTAATTTTAGTTAAACCAACCACATGACATGTGAGGGGTCGCGTCACGCTCGCTCATCAGTGCATAAGATTTCAATTACACGCCTCTCGATCTATGTCGAAATGTTTGCCTCATGTGCACTCACTGTATGCAACATCTTGCATTTTGATAAGAAAATAAGTGTGTAGTACAATTAAGTTCTGCGTGATCCAACTTACGAGAAGGTATGTTGGTGTAAACATTTACATGGCTTAGGACTTGCTATATATTAGGCAGTGAAGTGGTGTGAGTACTGATAAAAGATTCAAGTTTTTGAACCCATTTGGTCATTAGAACAGTATATTCTGATTCAGCTTTCCGAGAATTCATGTGTGTGTGTGTGAATTGTCTCTCTCTATTACTGAAATGTGACCATTGTTTCTCAGAAACAGCAGTATATCCTTGTTGTTACCAAATTTAATGTTTCTTGGTCCTTTCTTACACAACGTTTTTTATTCTGTTTGAACCCTTGTCACTTTCTGTTGATTATGAAGTTGATGCATTTAATGTTGTTTCAGTGAATTTTCACAAATGGGGTCTCAGATTTTTGTTGGGTTTCTATATTTATGAAGGAATTTGCATCTGTTCAACTGCTTACATATGGATTTGACATTCTAAGACCTAACAAAGGTATGTTTCTTTTTCCTTATATAAACTGTGCTATAGCCGAAGTCATTATCAAGAAGAAATTTTCCCTTTAGTTGTTCATGTTTTTATTACTCCATGTTATTAGGATTTAGATTTTATAGCCGTCTTCTTGTCGTCTATGGGGTAGTTTTACTCCTCGTTATAGTGTTAGTTCACCCAGGATTGTACCGTGAGAACATCTTCGCCATATCTTGTTGAATTAAAATGGGAACTATGAAGCACAGTTCGTCTAATTTGATAAATTTTCAACTAAAGACGGTCTTCGCTTCGACTTTTGATGTTTAAACCAGGTCAGAACTGAGGAAGAAAAGTTCAGCTCATGCAAGGCTTCTTACCGTTTTGATTTCGTGAAAATTTCATTAATCAAGTTCTGAGTGATCGTGTTGAGTTGAAAGTTAACACATTCTGGCAATGGGGCATTTGAAAAACTTTTGAATCCAAGAATAGACAACTGCCCCTGGGCGAGGCTCAAATTTATCTGAAAGAAGAGGTAATCTTGTTACTTTTCTTGTTGTGCTGCTTATTTTTACAACTATAATACTTATTGTGATGCCTTGCTCACTTTTTTAGATTATACAGCTTCAGAAACAACTAGAGGACCAAATCGTAGTAAGGAGTGCACTCGAGAAAGCAATGAATTACTGGCCTCTCTCGGACGATCCAAAATATAAATCACTTAACCAGGTGTTATCTTTGTTCATTATGGCTTAACACGAAAAACTCAATATTAACTTTATCAGTAATGTTCTTAAGAGAGTCGACAATTGAACTTTTTCTTCTTTTGTTTGCTCCGACTTAAATATTTCTCATCATGCTTGCTTGTGAACAGCCTGCTGGCGATCTTATAAAAGAAATTGCTGTATTGGAGTTGGAAGTTGCATACTTGGAGAAATATCTACTATCAATGTATAGGAGAACCTTTTCAAAAAGGTTATCCACCTTACCTACAATGGATGAACGAGCAAGCACGAATTCAGGAACTCCTAAACGGATGTTACCGGAATTTTTCAAACCTGGTTTAATGCCTTCGAAAGAAAGTTTAGTCACGTTTGTGCCACCTCGAGATTCAGTCGACCATTTACGTATGAAATGCAATGACATTTTGGGAGCAGAAACACTAGTTGATACTGGTATAGGCAGAAGCCAATCATCACTATCTCAGCGTTCGACTTGTGCTTTCAGAACTTCTCCATCTCAAGCTGTTGCTGAAGCTGTAGACTTGCACCATTCTTTACCATTATCGATGTTGGAGGTAGTGGCAAAAAAAAAGTAGCTTAAAAGTGATTTTTACAACGTTGAAATTTAGCCTCTTGGCAAATTTATAAATGGTTTATATTGAGGAATAATAGTGGGTTCCATAAAACATGTGGATAATAATGAATAGTAGCTATGAACACGTGGTTGAAATTTATGTCTAATTTTGACTGAATTTATAAATCATTTATAAATTTTTTAACGAATGGAGGCCTTAGTTAAGACTGTCGAATTGTGCATTGTTGTGTCCTTTCGCCAGAGGGCTCAGGGCTCTGCCTCAAGTGCCAGTTTAGCAGGGCAACTTGGTTCCAGTTTTCCTGATCATGCTCAAGAAACACCTAATTGGCTTTCCGAGGAGATGATTAAGTGCATCTCAACTATATATTTTCATCTGTCGGACTCACCTTTGATCAATCATGAATTCAGTTCAGCTATTTCACATTCGTCTCCAATAAGTAAATTTTCTCCAAGGCAATGTGAAGAAAATTCATGGATGAAAAGTCCTTTATATATTGGAGCATCTAAAGAATTTTCCGGACCTTTCTTTGCTATGGTTGAAGTTCGAGGCATCCTTAGAGATAGCCAAAGACTAAATGCTATTGAAGACCTACTACAAAAATTTAGGTACTCAGTCTTCTAGTTTCTGCGCAGTTGTGCTAGTGCTTTTTTATTTTATTATTATTTTAAGTTTGTAACTTGCAGTGAGATTATCTGTTACTTTATTACGATTTGTTGATGTCAAAGCGGATTTTCAGTCTGGATTTGAACTTAATTACATAAGGTCGAACCAGAAAATCCCACTGCAAACAAAGCTCGAACATGTTGGCAAAAAAGATATTTAAAAGTAACTTTACTTTTAAGCTTAGCCAAACACGCTCTTATTCCTTTGAAAGTGTTGAATTTCTGAAGATATTATTAGTAACGCTGAAACATCAATACTACTTGATTTCAGGTTTCTCATTTCTAGGTTGGCACAAGTTGATCCCGGTAAACTGAAGCATGAAGAGAAATTAGCTTTCTGGATTAATGTTCACAACGCACTGGTGATGCACGTAAGAATTTCAGTTTTTTCCATTTTCATTATCCGACAATACAAGGCAGAAATCAAGTGTGAATCATTTATGCAACAGGCATTTTTGGTGTATGGTATTCCACGAGGAAATCTAAAAAGGTTTTCTCTCGTCCTCAAGGTAACAAGAAGCTAAGAAAAATTCTGATTAATTGTAGCATATTCTTTCTTTTTTGATCTGAATAACTTCTCAAATGATCCAGGCTGCATATAACATTGGAGGCCATACTGTAAGCATTGATGTAATGCAGAGTTCTATTTTAGGATGCAGATTGCCTCGTCCAGCTCAAGTAACCCCGAATTTTCTGTTATATATAAATAGTTAACTAAGTTAATCGCGTCAAGTCCTTATGTCTTTGGCTAAGATATTTCCCAGTCAATTTTCATGCAACTGAAACACGTTTAAACTAACATGTCTTCATAGCCTAATGGAATGTAAATTTTGCTTGTAGTGGTTACAGTCATTATTCTTTCCCAAGGCAAAACTTAAAGCCGGAGACTCTCAGAAGGCATACGCCATACAGCATCCAGAAACTCGTCTACATTTTGCACTCTGCTTGGGATGTCAGTCAGATCCATCTGTAAGTGTTAAATGTTATAGACATGAGCTAATAACTCCATTCTTTTAAGATTCTTGTTGCTTGCATAGTAAGGTGGACTATGCAGCATTGACAATATTAAACCAGAAAAAGAGCACATGCCCTTCAGCCCTTGATGTGAGCATTGGGGTAGATATTTTTCAGGTCAAATGCTTCCAATTTTCTTCCAGTAACTTTTAATCTTTTGCAGGTTCGTTTATATACACCCAAAAAAGTGTTCCAGGAACTGGAAATAGCGAAAGAAGAGTACATCCAGTCAAACGTCAGGCTACATAAAGAACAAAGATTACTCGTCCCAAAGAATGTTGAATATTATGTAAAGGAGATGGGCTTATATCCTGCTGGTATTGCTGAAGTAATTGAGCATTCAATGCTCAATGCTTTGAGAAAGAGGCCTCAGCAAGGAAAACTATGGAAGAAGATCGAATGGATTCCTCACAATTTTACTTTCCGGTTCTTGCTTTCAAATGAACTCATCAAGTGACCTCCATAGCTGCAATCTGCCAAAGGTCGTCAGTGAGTTGATGCAGACTTCAGATCTTCATCATCTGATGAAATTTCATCATGCAGATTTGAATGACAGATGAATCATATAACCAAACTTTTGATCAAGAATGATGCAGTCGAGGTTCAGGAGTTGTATTTCGAGGAATAATAATGGAAAGGTGGCTCAAGAACTTGAAGCGATAAACGTTGAATATGTGCCATCGAGCTTCTGTAGTTTATCATCAGTTCATAGTTTCTCTAGAAGCACCAAAATGTGATTCAACTGTCATTCCAAATAGCTGCAAATGCACTAATAAATGTTTTAATTGTAAGTAACCTGAATATCAAGGGCCTGTTTGGCTGATAAGAATTCAGGAATTTTCTTATGTTACAAAAATGTGAAATTTTGTTCAATTTCAAGGCTTGCAGATGTGGGAAAGATGTTAAATATTTCTTGTATGGTAAAAAAAATATATTAGTCTGCAGATAAATAAGTGAAGACTAATGTTGCCTGTGTAAAATTAGAGACTGCAGTAACTTGATCAATGTCTACATAGAAATTGCTCAAATCTTTAGAAAATAAAACTAATTGAGATTTATCATACACATTGCCCCATCGTGAAATTCCTGTATGATGTCTAAAAACCATAGGAAAATGTATCAATTTATACCTAGTTTTCGACATTACTACACTTTCTAACTTTGCCAAGGCAGATTGCCTTAGAGTTTGCTCAAATCAGCTACAATATTTCTCAAACATTGCACCTCAAGACATTTTTTATTGTCTCAATCTTTCGAGTCAATAAACTCTCCTTCAAATGTCCCATAAATAAAGGTGGGTCGAAATTGGTGAAAATGCAAAGCACTTTCTACTATTTGAATTTCAACTTGTGAGGGGCAGGAGTGGGATTCCTTGGTGATGCTATTTTCCTCACCAGCCCATGTTCTTCTGATGGTTCATGTAAACCGCGTATGAAATGTAGGAGACTTTGAAACATTTGATCAAGGTGCAGTTAATGGTGAGTGTGGGATCACAATGACAGAATTCAAATGGTAGTCAGGGAAAAGCTTTAAAATGCAGTGAATGTGTAACATATATATTAAGGATCTTAAAAAGCCACTTTTGGAGCTTTTTTTAACCAAGAAACGACTTGAGATAGTTTTGAATTGAGCTTACTAAGATAATTCTATCTGTTTGTGAGTCGAAGAAATTGTCAGATCCATGTACATTGAAATGAATGAAGAGCTCTAAGTGTAAAATCTGTTCAGTTATTAATTGCTGTCAATTTATCATAATAATTTAAATTGGCGATGAATTGAATCAAATTGAATCGTTTTTTGACTTGTATAAGTAGTCTATGAACATTTCTGTAGATTGTTTGTATGAAGAAGAGGAAGATTTGTCGTGTCAATGAAATTTTCTAAACGAAATTATCAGATTGGTACACTGATGTTTTGAAACTGGCTTAATTAGTGCATATTGGCTAGATTTTGTAGCCAGTGGATTTGGGCTATTATGACTATTATTGCTTCATGTATCAGACTGAAAACAATCAAAATTATGATGCATAAATTGACAGAACTGAGAACACTGAACACCAATAACTATAAACTCCTCGTCCCACCCCCGGCAGCGGGCGAACTCAAGGCCGGCCTTCTCATTCCCTAGTTTCAGAAAATGGCTCTGTCTCCTCCTTCCTCTCCAAACGCAAGTTTTTTCAAAATGGCCAATAAGGGTTGGGCCAAAGGATTTCCACAAATCAGAGAGAGCCTTCAATCGGTTCTGAGTCAAGGAGTCCATTTAAGGGGTAAGAGTACTGGTACAGCAGCCGAAGCAGCAGTTACTATCATTGGAGTGATCTCTATCTTGAGTTTAGCTGGTTTTGAGCCGAGTATAAGAAGATGGGGTAATCATTTTAAGTTTTTGAACGTATCTCAGCTTCAACAGAACAATGATAAGTGCACAGCAGTCGACTGTCCAACCAGGAAGGTCCCAGTGATGGAAAATGGCGAATGGAGGTGCATTGTTAAAGTAGCAACATCCTTGTTGGAACTCGCTACATATATTTACATAAGGACACATGTCACTTTACCATTTGACAATTTAAAACACAATAAACTTTTTCATTCAATCTTTTTCCTCCACATCGTATTATATAATCCATTATGTACATTTTTTTATGTACAAGTAGCAAAATCCTTGTCAAAGAGAGGGTCAAAATTCTATTTGAGTCCGGTGTCTCAACGCCCAATGTGAACTATGGTCGTTGATGAAATGGTATTTATGTATAGAGTTAAGCTATATGAAACATTCCTTGTTGATATTCTCCTTACACTTCTTATATGTCAAAATCTGGTCAGTGATGTGAAAGAATGCTAACAAAATCAATGGAGATGATAGATGTCATCTATTAGAATGTCAAGTTTTATGTCAAATAGAATGATGTACATCGTACTAACAAATACATCATCCGCTTCTTTTTTACATTAGCATTGTCAACTTTCTTGATAAATGTCAAATCTAGTATTGGTTTACAAGACATGTCGACACTACGATTGGTTAGTTGTGAAATAGATGGTAATCAAACTCAGTTCTTGAATACGGATGGGATTACAGGTTCTCGTCAAAATCTTTCTTGATTAATATTGAAGTTGAGATTGATTTATAAGTCATGTCGAAACTAAAATTCGTTAGTTATGAAATAGATGGTAATCGCCTCAAATTTTGAATTTCCAAAAGTAAACCAGAGTAAAAAATATATACATGGATGTTTGTATCACGATATTGTACAGAAGACCTTAAAATTGTACACATGTATAATGTGGGGTCCCCCCCCCCCCCGCAAGATGAAATGAACAACACCACAAAAACATAAACTTTCTCGCGGAAATTCCACCTAGAAGTGGCTGTCTAATCCTAAATGGAACTGAACAGATTTTAGGCCTTACTATTCAAGTACTATACTCAGTTTTGAATCAAATTTGCGACCTTTACAGCTATATGCTCGACCGCCACCGTAGCCGCCATCCGCAGCCAGGAAAGGCCTTGCCTTGTCATCTTTCTCATGAAACAGTATCATAGGACCAACCTTTTTAGACCCACAACAATTCATAATCTCATCACTTCTTGAAAGAGCTACGCTTGCTTTCACGGCCAAAGAAGCCATGTCCTCCGCCTGCAGCCGGTGGCTCAACCACTTCAACGGCAGCAACCAAGAACAAGCCAAAAACATAACTGGGCCTTATTGGGCTTTTCTCAATAGCATATCACTTATCTCTTTATGCTCTTGCTTGGACTTAAATGGGTCATTGATATGGTCCAAAATAAATGGACCAGAACAAATATTGGCCTTTTTTTGGGTTTCATAATTTTGGGGTTTCTCAACACTCATAATCCCATTACCTCTTGTAAGAGCTCCGCTTGCTTCCATGGCCAAATAAGCCATGTTATCCACCTGCAGCCTGTGGCTCAACCACTTCAACGGCAGCTCAAAGTAGAGCTCTCCCGGCTGCAGCACCTCGTCGCCATCAATTGCCGAAACAAATTCGCCGAATCCCATTTCATCTGAATTGCATATGAAACAATCTGGATTTTGTTCAAGCAAATTTGACACTTTTATTGGACATGAAAATTCTTCTAGCTCTCCATCTACAAGAATTAACTTGGCTGTGGCCGTAGACCTAGACTCACACGACCTGCAATTTCCCATGCAGCCTTCTTAGAAGAAGTATTATACAAATCTTTCACTCTAAGTCTATTGAAATTCACTTACTATATAATATTAGAATTTCAAACTACGTCGTTTTATCCATCGTTTTTGAGCTCATTTTCAGCAGGACCAGATTAGATTGCTATGAACCTATAAAGTCAACATTTCATAAAATAATATCCAATATAATTAAATTCTTAATACAAACTTTATGACTTATTTGTCCCGTTTAAGCTCGTCCGGTCCTCATTTTTTTTTTTCAAGAATTGATTTTCATTAATTAACAATTATGTGGGGGCGCTTGCATTTTGTAATGTTTTTTACCAAAAAAATAAAAAAAATATTATGGTACAAAAGAAAGGTGACATCCCATTACATTCATGCTTTTGCTTTGAACGAAGATGATTTTGCCCCTATTTGGATTTTCAATTTGATACATAACTTCACTTACACAATCACGTTTTCGAGTAACTTATTAAGGGATAGATTTAATATGTTAGGAAAAGTGTATAAAGGGTATCAACTAGTGCAATAGTTACTTATTTTTGGCCTCTTTTTTTAATTTAAAATTTTCGATTTCAAAGTAGCATCTGATTTCTAGCAAAACGAAACAATAGAACTAAAAAGAGAGAAACAAAGAGTAAAGAAAAGGGAGATTCTTGTTAAGACAATAAAATGTAAAGGGCAAACTCCAATTAATGACTCAATTTTCTTGAATTGACAACTTTAACAATTTTCTTGAATTGATTGGCGTGGGGGTGGGGATTAGCAATCAAGACAAGAGTTTAGTGTGAATTGCCTCAGTTCTTGGAAATGTCAAAAAAAATAAAATGGGGGGGGGGAGGTGGGGTTGTCATATTTGTGCAGCTAATTTCCAGTACAGATCCCCAAAAACCTTGACTTTAAATAGATAAAGTGTACAAAATAATAATTTTCCTTTCAAAAACATCACTGGATGCAAACAGGCATCCATCCTAAACCCTTGATTTCCATTTTTATTTATCACAATAAGAACTATTATTATGTAATTAGAGATCTCTAAATCTTAAGATTGAGACACATAACGAAACGAAGCCACGTTTTCCAATGCAATTCAAGACACCTGGAGCAATTCCAGACTTTGACAAATCCCAGATTAGTCCAATTTTATGACTTCTGAACTAACATATATTAAAAAGAAAACATTGTTAAAGCTGCAGGGATTACATTAACATTGATTGTGCTTTATCCAATTATTATCTACAAGGAACAACTTTCTGAGTATACTGTTTCCCAATTTCACATGACCAGATTTCATTAACAACATCAAACCTTTTGTTTTTCTCACTATTTTGACATCATTGAACCCACCACCCCAGCAATCAGGGTGGTGGGATCACCAAGAACTGCAGAGATAACAAACTGTAGAGCAAATCCAGCCACTTCACAACATTTTTGAACTTTTCCTTTGCTTTTCCCATGATGAGTTTGCAGTGTACCGTTCAAGCTAGGAATCCTTGTCTCCAGTTTCCTACTATTCCCACCTCCATTTCCGAAATATATTTCGTCCCAACTCTCGACCAACATCTCCTTCACGCACGCCACGTGAAAATTGTACTTCTTGCACGTCGACCTGTAACTCCAACTTCTCCCCTTTCTCCCACACCTATGACACGGCTCACTTACTTTCTTATCCAGGTACAGTTTCACTTCACCGTCGTTTAATACCATAGGGAGCTTAGCGCAACATGGATGAAGATCAAATCCGCATTTCTTGCAATGGTACAAGAATCCTGTAATGTCCTTCTCACAAGCGTTACAATAGCGAGCTACATTTCCAGGAGGGCGTTCAAGGAATTCGAAAGAGCACTGGGTGTAGAAACGGTGGGATATCGAAGGGGAAAAGATGGCGCAGTGCATGTGCAGATCATAGTTGCAGTCTTTACACTTGTAACACGAGCCAATCCCGACTTCTTTGCAGCCATCACACTTGAAGGGGACTTTGGTGTATTCGGATTCGAGAGTGTGATATGGGTGGCTGGAGTGATAAATTTCGTCGTATTTCATTATTTGATCAGGCAAGAAATTCGAACTCGAGTGGCTAATATATAAAGGGAGGAGGATAATGTTGTTTGAATCTTAGAATGACTTCAGGTCTTCTAGATATATGGATTAAGCTCACAATTTGCTTGCAGATGAAGCAATTAGGGGATTTATGCTTGTTCGCTTTGGTTACAGTTACGGGGCCCGTTTGAAAGGATTTCTGCATTTTAGACCAACTCTTTTAATTAAACAAAATACTTTTAAAAAATTATTCGAACATATTTAAAAATAATTTCNGCATTTTAAAATAGTATTTTGATGTGAAATGTGTGGTTAAAAAATAAAGAAAATTTTGATTTGCATATAATATTATTTTATTAAGAATGCGTGGTTAAAAATAAGAGACAGAAAAATATATTTTAAAAATAATGAGGATTAAACAAGAGCCTAATTTCAAAAATAACTTTTTATTTTTCCGAGGTCACGCCAAACCATAATGTGTTCTAAGACACATAAGAATATGAATTTTTCATATTTGTCAATACTCAAATAAATGAATAAATAAACAAAAGTCGTGAATGGTGATGTAAGAATTCCACAAAACCAATAAACATAGTAGGATAATATTAGCCTTTAGCAGGTATATTATTTATTCTGTAATTATAGGGAAAAGAATATTTCTTGTGGATTAAAGAGATTTATACCGAATATTATGAGATGGAATTTCAAAAAGGAAAAGAATTTATCTATAATTATTAGTTTCTTGGAGTGGAAGATAGCATGAAAGAACAATTTCTTTCGCTGTTCCTTCACTCATCTTTCAGTTAAAACTTTGTTTCAATTAGCTTAACAAGAAAAGCAAGTTTAATCTGCTTTTTCCAAAATAAGATGCTCATCATGAGCATGTTCGATACGCTATTTCTCTATTCGAGCCCCTTTTCCTTTTCAATCGATTCTTATTTATCGAGTACATATATCTTCACTAAGGAAAAGAGTCCAAAGATGGCAAACTTACACAATTGAGCACTATTACAGAAAAAAATAATCAAAATATACAAATTTCACAATTACTGATGGTATCGAATAAAGTTTATGTTTCTCTACTACAATATGATTTTACGCTTTTGTTTTTTGTTTTTCCTGTTCATCGTCCTTTTGTACAGAAAAATAGAAACAAGTGTAGTCCGGAATATTAGAGCAAGTGCATTTGGAACTTGTACTTTGGCAAGAATATAAAAAATGCAAATGAATCTGGTTCCGACTTCTTTTTGTTTTCTACGACAATCTTCCAATTATCCTCTTAAAACAAAATCAAGTAATCCTTAATTCGTGAAGACGCCCTTTAATTTGGCTATAAAATTAGTTGCAATTATCTCGGATTCTAAACATAGGAAAATTATAACGAAGACGAACATATATACTTAGCCACACCAACGTGACGCGCCTTAGTTTAATATCAACATTATCATAAAATCTAACGATCCAAAACAGTAACCCAAACTACATTTTTAGTCAGAATAATTGATCTACCTGAGGTTTGCAGGCCGGAAAGATACAGAAGAAGGTGAAAAATTAGGGCGATGAAAAAAAAATAATCAAGGAGAACATTAGTTTTGGCTCAGTTCCTTCTCCCGCTTTGCATTTCCTTCGAAACTAACTGCATGAGAACGACAAAAGAAGATGCATCACTTGTAATAGTAGATAATCAAACAGGTCAAAGGCAGCCCTTCTACAAGTTATCATGGCTACACAAATTTCAAGTAGAAACAGATACTAGTACTATCTGATTCTCAGATATTAAATGTATGCAACGAAACCATTCCATCAACTATATAAATAGTTCAAGGTGAACACCTAAAGAATGCAGAACAAGGCTAACCAGATGCATGCTGATGCAATGTACTAGCACAAAGAAAATAAGAATTGCCCCACCATTGTATTATACAGGCAAACGTAACCAATATGGAGAGATTCCACAAATAGAAGAGACGAAATTGCATTGGTCGAATAATGATAATTTAGCAGTAAACAGATTAATAGCTTCTTTACATCAACTCTTCCATGTGGCAAACCATAATAAAAGATTTTAGTCGTCAGATGGTTATTCTCCAGTTTTCCCTAGTATCTTTCCAGGCTGATAACTGTGTAGATAGAGCAAGAGAGACATGATAAGGGATGTCAACGAGCCGTAACTCGAAGCTCGGGCTCGAGTAAAAATGGCTCGGGTTTTTTTTTTAGCTCGGGCTGAGCAAAAAAACTATAGACTCGACCCGAGCTTTCAGATGTCGCTGCCTGTTAAGCAGTACAAGGCAGCAGACTGCTGCCTGCAATAGCACTGCCTTGTTAAATTTCTTGTTATAGAAGAATGAAGAAAGTTTGAAAAGCATAAAAGAAAAGGAATTTAGTTTTTTGAACAGAAAAAAGGAAGGAAAGGGAGACAGAAAGGAAAAACCGAAAAAAGAGCATAAATAATTTCCAGGCTTTCAGATGTTGTTCTGTTAAATTTCCCCTTCTAATGTTCTGCTACATAAAACTATATAAGAAAGAATTGAATGGTAAAGAAAGAAGCGAATCCGGGCCCGAAACTTTGGATGCGCACCCAGTAAATCTTCATCCAAAGGTCCAAAATTTTGAAAATAGTTCATAAACCCCCAAGAGAACATCACTGAACCATACAACCATCCCCTCCCCCAGGGTGTCCAGTATAACACTACGCAGTTTGAAGAATTCTAGAGTGCATATGATACACTTGTTGGAACGGCAGTCCAAAGCACAGGCTTACAGTTTTGCAAATCTTTTTTTCAAGTTACTTCCAGTAACAAGTTCATCTGAAAACAAGAAACCACCTACCTATAAATTATATAAGTTTGTATATAAGTGAGTGATCTGCATCCCCTTATTCAAGCACGTCTGATCACACACTAGGAAACTAATATATAATTTTACCTATAGTCGGTCATGAAATATGAGCTTTCTAAATTCTATGCACACAGTAATTAGGTTAGCAATACCAGTCCAGTTTAAAACAAAAGAGTCGTGCTGATAATCAAATAGAAGATACATAATTCATAGAACGTAATCACGATTTCATTTCAATACAGATGCATAAGTAGACATACATACAGAAAGTTCATGCGTAGGCATACCATAATACCGTTTAATTAACTTATAAATTTGATACCTGTGAAGGAAATTAGAGTTCGAGCTTGAGTTCTTCTTTGCTGTCGGAGAAATAATGGAGAATGTAAGGTGTGACCCGAATGACGGCAACCCAAACCCCGAACATTGCTGCGTGGGTCTTGAGCTGCTTCAACGCCTCCGCCTTATCCGGCTTCCTCATGAACATTCCGGGAAACATCTTCGCCGTTAAAATCGAAGCCGCTCCTCCTACTTCTTAAGTGTGACAGATCTAATCAAATTAGGGTTTTTTGAACAATTTTAAGATCAAGAGCCCAAGAAAAAGCCCATCATTTATTGGGTTAAACTCAGTGACTAGGCCCAACTGTTTCAATTTTAGGCTTAGCTTTCTTTAAGTTTTTATGGGTTCCCGGGCCCTGTAATGCGGCTTTAAATTTCTACTGGTGGCATTAAATGGTGAAAGCGAGTGAAGATTGAAGGCGGGAATTTATTTGTAGGTGTGAGTAGGTGTATGTGACAAGGACATCTACATATACATAAAATTTGGCATATAGGGGTGTTCATACCCTCTAGGAACCATGGATCCGAATTTTATGTACACCAAGAACTATTCATGTGATAGTCAATAGTATACTACGAGTTGGTAGTTTATATCAGACCACATATCGTTCCATTATCATGTGTAGTGTGTGGAATGCGATGTCTCCGAAACAATCATAGTGCAATCATTCTCACCTAATATCTGATTAGTGTATAGATCACACTTTCCTTCCTTCATACTATAGATGGAAAGGATACCTGATTCACTCGATTGCAGTCATAATGGAAGTTATCAATTAGCTAATTATTACCAACATAATTCGGTTAAGAGAATGTACAATTGTATTGGTCTTGAATTCTGTAGCAACAATCATGAATCCAACAATACAAAATTTGTGAAAACCTGGCCAAATTGAGCGGGCTAGCTCGAACTAGCTCAAGCGGGTTGGAGCACACAGTCAGATCAGCTCGTGAGATTGAACCTCGTGGTTGTGGAGGAGAACACGACAATTCTTAAGTTCAAACTACCACTTTGGCGATTTATGGTGACTAGCCAACTTATTTAGAGGCTCAACAATCAATATTGCTGGAAAATAAATGTATGTATGTATATAACATGTTTTTGTCCTATTAATTGACAATTGCATTTATGTTTTGTGCCACAAAGTCGCTTGTGGTTGAAAATTTCATGTTAAATTTAGCATTTTCTTTAGAAATTTTAGTTGAGACTCAAAATTGTGAAATTTTCCATGTACAATGTGACACACAACATGCATTGTTTAATTTGTTTGAAAAAATAAATTTAAACATTTAAGTGTAGATTTAAATAGTAGTAAGGGCGCATTTGTCATGACTTTTAAATCAAAAATTACTTTTGAGATTAAGTTGTTTTTGAATTTGTTTGAATAATATTTTTAAAATGCGCTCAGAAAACTACTGTACGAAAAGGAAAAATCCTGCAAAACGGGCCTTAAGTTTTTTATTATATTTCGCATTAAAACGGAGCATTTGTAGAGCATAAGTGGTATAAAATATGGATACAACTAAATAGTATATAATAATAATTGAAAATTGGTAAAAAAAAAAAAAAATTCCTGTTTGACCAAAATGAAAAAATAAAAAATAAAAATTCAACCACCAACATAAATGAAATTGTTTGCTTCTCAACTGTAACATAAATCTTCAAATTTATTGCTCCATCCCTTCTCAACAAACTCTTCCTACTTAGCCTTAACTATCATCTGCTGTTAATTTCCAGGTCAAAAATCCCTTCTTGTTTAGTGCAAAAAAATGTGGGATTACACTGTGAAAGTCGAAGAAGGAAGAGCTGCTGCTGATAATGGGAAGCCTTCTGCAGGAGCAGTTTATCGCTGCATTTATGCTAAAGATGGTCTTATGGAGATTCCTCCTGCTTTTCAATCTCCCTGGGACTTCTTCAGGTTCGTAAAGATATACATACACACAGAGATACAGAGAATTATGAGTTTTGTTGTTAGAACAATGGTGAAGTTCATGAACACTCTTGGAGGTACAAAGTCTCAAAATAGAAAACACGGCTTCTCTTTTTCTTTCTCACAAGGAAAAAAAAAAAAGAAAAAAACAATTTGGCCCATGCAGGTCTCGAACCTGCGACCTTCGCGTTATTAGCACGACGCTCTAACCAACTGAGCTAATAGGCCGTTATGTACTTCTGTTTAATTTTTCTATTTATAGATTTACTTATTTATGTTTCGTTTCTGTTGTTGACGAGTTCACCAGTTTCCAGTAGTTATGAATTCTGATTCAGGACCCTAATTTTGGTCTCATGGCATTGTTTAATTTGATCTATAATGCTCCTTCGTCACCCGCAGTGAATCAGTCAAAAGGAATCCCAAGAGTCCGATGCTCGGTCGCCGTCAAATCATCGATGGGAAGGTGCAATTCTGTTCCCAGTTTTATTTTGTTTTTGCTGTTTAATAGTGCTAGATCACCTCATATTTGCTAATTTACCATGTTCTGGACTAATAAATTCAATGTCATTACATAATATGCTGAATTGGTTTTTGAAAATCGACAGGCGGGTTCGTATGCTTGGCTCACATACCAGGAAGTCTTTGATACAACTCTCAAGATCGGTTCTTCCATCCGAAGCCGTGGCGTCAATCCCGTTAGTAGCTTTCAATTATAGAACTTCAACTAATGCTTACGGCATACAATCACATTATAATCATTCGTGTTTAATTGATTAGGGTGACCGTTGTGGCATATACGGAGCTAACTGCCCGGAGTGGATAATTGCAATGGAGGTATATTCATAATCCTTTATAGATTGTGTTATGTTGAGGTTAATTACTTTGTTGTATTGTTCAACAGGCTTGTAATGGGCATGCCATTACTTATGTACCGCTGTATGATAGCCTTGGTATGTTTCTTCCAAATATTCAATGAGTCGTTTCTTGATCGTTTGATTAGTTACTGGATTATGGTTGGTGCTGTGTAAGTGTAGGTGCAAATGCAGTTGATTATATAATCAACCATGCTGAAGTTTCCATAGCATTTGTTCAAGAGAGCAAGCTCCCAGCTGTATGTTCTCTCACTCAGATGTATATTGGCTCAATTTTCAATTTCATCTACAATAAAATGTAAAAATTGAATAAATAAAGTGTTTTCTGGATGCTACTTATCTACCTACTCTCGTGATTCCTAAACAAGGATACACGAGTAATTTATCTATTTTTAATTCGGAAAATGGAGAGGAAGACCCTCTATTGGTAAAGTTGATTTTTATCGACACTGTTGATAATTAGGATTTGACAGATCGAAAATGATAAGGATTATGCATGTTACTTTGTATCACTAAAAGGGATGGGAACCTCTGATTTGATCATGTTGGGCATGTGTGGCAAATTCCTCGTACTTGGTATAGATCATCCTGGAGCTAAAAGTCTCTCTCTGTATCATCAACCCACAAATAGCTGATTTAAATTATTTATGTCTTTTGTATAACAGGAAATTAACTTTAATTTGAAATGGCTACATATCAGAGATTCTAAATTTTTGCAGTGAAACTTAAGGATTTTTTTTTTCTTTTAACTGTTTGATCTGTTATCTGGATGTTTCTGCAGATCCTAACATGTCTCTCCAAATGTACACCACATCTAAAAAGTAGGTGAAATTACTATTTCTGAAGTTATCATTTCTTGGTTTTATTGTTAAGTGCAAGATATACTAAATGAACTGTTCCTTTTGTTAAGCTATTGTGAGTTTTGGAAAGATTTCGGACAAGCAAAAGGAAGCAGCTGAGGAACTAGGCGTAGCCTGCTTCTCATGGCAAGAATTTGCTTCAATGGTTAGAAGAAGACGTTGGTTAATAACATTACAGAATGAATAATATGTCCATTACTTTTAGGCACCGATACGGTCTTGTTATGATTTCATCATTCTTTCTTCTTTACAGGGAAATTTGGATAGTGATCTTCCTCCAAGGCAGAAGAAAAACACATGCACGATAATGTATACCAGTGGAACAACGGGAGAACCAAAAGGAGTCATTCTAAATAATGGTGCTTTCATGGCAGAAGTCTTATCTATGGATCAACTTCTTCTAGAGACTGACAAACAGGTAAAAATACTATAAATGGACCAAGTATTATCCTGTTTTCTCCTCCAGCCAGGAAATGAACTTGCAATCATTGAATAATATTCTCTCTTTGCAGTTTTCCGATGAGGATGTATACTTCTCCTTCCTTCCTCTAGCTCATATATTTGATCAAATTATTGAGACATACTCTATTTCCCGGGGTTCTTCAATAGGATTTTGGCAAGGCGTAAGATCAATATCTCGCTATTGAATTTCTCTGCTAAATAAGAATCTGATTCAACGCAATTACTGTGGAAAGTTTAAAGCAACATTTCCGCTAACTCACAGGACATCAGATACTTGATCGAGGATCTTCTTGTGTTGAAACCAACTATTTTCTGTGGAGTTCCTAGAGTCTATGATCGAATATACACAGGTATAAGAGTTTGCTTGTATTATTAGAATGTCAAATTCTTGTACTTAATATTTTGGGTTTTTGCCTGTTTAGGCATAATGGATAAAATATCAGCTGGTGGTTCACTGAAAATGGCACTTTTCCAGTATGCGTACAACTAGTATGTGTCACTCTTGAACCTATTGCAATAATTATTTTCTCTCACTTCCTCGCTCTAAATGAATAAGTGATGCTGACAGTAAATTAAGGAATTTGGAGAAAGGACTAAAACAAGAGGAAGCATCTCCTCTGTTGGACAAAATGGTCTTTGATAAGGTTAGTGACCTACAATTCTACTGTTAGTATGTTATTCTAAATTTATATTGTTTTCCTCACTGATTCCTACCCTTTCAGATCAAACAAGGATTTGGAGGACAAGTTCGTCTTATGTTATCTGGAGCTGCACCTTTGCCTAAGCACATTGAGGAATTTCTGAGGGTCACATGCTGCTGTGTTTTATCGCAAGGATATGGTATGAAAATGAGTGTTGATCCCGAGCGAAACTTTTACTAGAAACCTTATACTGCTTTGTGTATTCCCCGTCCCTTGATGACAATAGTATCAACTTACAACTGGAGAAACCATGGTAGATGAAGGCAGCATTTCACTGCACTAAAATAATAATAATCTCATATCATGTCACCACTGTACTTGATTTTTACTTTTGAGCCTTTAAAAGAATATTTTGAACAAGCCTAATGCTAAGTTTCAGCTTCTGTTGCTCTTTAGATGTATAGAAGTGTTCAAGCATGCCATTAGTTAGTAATTACTGTACCAGAATTTCAATTTTTCTCCTTATTTCCTTTCCTCAATTTCTATATTATAACGTATGCTTCTTTCCCTGTTATTTTGACTTCAGGCCTTACAGAAAGTTGTGGTGGATGTTTCACTTCCATAGCCAACGTGTTCCCTATGATTGGAACTGTTGGTGTTCCCATGACTACAATCGAAGCAAGGCTTGAATCAGTGCCTGAGATGGGATATGATGCACTTTCTAGTGTGCCACGTGGTGAAATTTGTCTAAGGGGAACAACCTTGTTCTCTGGATACCATAAACGCCAGGATCTTACTGAAGATGTAATTGTGGATGGATGGTTCCATACAGGTACACTTCTCAAAATGCAACCAGAAGCTCTCCTTCCTTCTTTTGAGGACTCAATATCTTCTATTATTGAATGGAAGGGATATGGGCTCATGGTGGAATTTAACTTCTAGCATATCCTAATCAGATATCAAGTTATTTGATTTGTAGCTAAAGATATAAAAATGAAACCTGTAGGGGACATTGGGGAGTGGCAGCCCAATGGGGCAATGAAAATCATTGACCGGAAAAAGAATATATTCAAGCTGTCACAAGGTGAATATGTTGCTGTGGAAAGCATTGAAAGCACATACTCTCGATGTTCCCTTGTAACATCAGTAAGTTCAAACTGACCAAGGAAACAATATTTTTCATTCTTGACAGAATATGCAAATTCATGGGGATAACCCGCTTGTTCATCTGCATTGCTGTGATCACAAAAGATTATATTAGTCTTTTAACCATTAATTGTGGGAATCCTAAATTGTGACTTGACGCTTTGCAGATTTGGGTTTATGGAAACAGCTTTGAGTCGTTTCTCGTGGCTGTAGTGGTACCAGAGAGAAAAGCACTTGAAGATTGGGCCGCAAATAATGAGGTGAAGGGTGATTTCAAGTCCCTGTGCAATGACTCGAAGGCTAGCAAATATTTTCTGGATGAGCTCAACGGCACTGCCAAAAGATATAACGTATGTATTTTTCCTCATTGATTTCGTGCTCTATTTTTGTTCCTTGTTTGATCCCCAAATGTTCTCTCAGCTTCGAGGTTTTGAAATGTTAAGAGCAGTTCATCTGGAGCCAATCCCTTTCGACATTGATCGTGATCTAATTACTCCAACATTTAAGCTTAAGAGGCCACAATTGCTCAAATATTACAAGGTATGTCAAAATGATTGGTTAATCTCAATCTTCTCTGCCTTGTATCACCCTTTTGGAAGGGTCAGCCATTGTTGTTCGGTAAGGATATGTTCGGTACACAAGACTAGACACTACTAACATACAAAATTGACAAGATTTTAAGCTTATTCTTTCTTAATACTATTAGTACTTACTAAACAAGCCGTAATGGTATATTAAGGGCATGATAGCATTAGCTTAATGCTTATGAATGAATATTGCAAGTCGCCATTCTAAACGTGTTTTTGTACATCTGCAGGATTGCATCGATAAACTGTACAGTAATGCCAAGGGAACAAAGGCATAAAGAACACCATCAAATCAATCCGAGCTTCTAAATGTCCCTTCCAAGTACTCCATATCTACAATTCAAGTTCATTCAATTAAGAACTACACATGCTTCTTCTTGTTGATTTCCATGTATACCTCTTGTATCAATTGCAGCAAATCGAATAATTCAGGATTTACGGTAAATCCACGAAATATTAATCCTTAATGGAGTTTGTTTTGTACGTGTATCCTTTCATTGATTGACTCTAAAGTGATTAAAAATAAAGTAGTTTATTCTATTGATAAAACATTCATAGAAGGAGAATTTTGTACATACAGTGACACAAAACTCTCTCAATCTCAGGTCCAGTGAATCTTATCTCATCCATAAAGAACTAATCAACTTGCAACACGAAAGCAAATACAAACAAGGGAATAATTCATACTAACCTTCACATATAAATTACACAGAAACATTTCCTTCAAAGAATGAAGAGTATGAGTGCCCAAACTGGATATACCAACAGAATCACTATCCCGACAGTGTTGGAAACCCCGTGGCTCTTCGTAAAGGAATTCCGGAACCCACCCGATGCTCGGATATGTTCCTGCAGCAAATAGCATCCGATGATCAAACAAATCAAGGTACCGATCCAGCTGTCCCTTATGGTGTTAGCAAACAAGCCCGGAGCTACGACAATGAGAAGGATCAAAGCTCCCGGCAGTTCTAGCCATTCTGCATTAAAAAATTTATCCAAGTGACGATATTACTCCGAATAGAAGGGGGCGGGAGAGGGTATTACGACTGACTGATAATAATGTCGTACCTGGAAAACGTCTGGGGAAGAAAAGGCGTAGTACAACAGCAATAAGCGCAATCCACTTCCCAATTTCTCCTCTGTACTATCAATCGAGTAAGTTTTACGAAAAAATGAACCATCAAAACAGACAAATATGGAAGTCACAGTAAGGATCATTCATCATTACCTGAGCAAGTTGAATATAATTGAAGGAAGACTCAGGAAAATGTACGGAATTAAAAGGGACGTGAGTATGTTTGTTTTCCAGTTTGTTCGATCTAGGATCAACAAGTAACTGTACACCAAAGAGAAATGTTAAGCACGGTTGATGATACGAGGCAGGCAACAAGTAGTTTTAAGTATTGCGATTAAATGAATCGGGAAGTAGCAAAATATAAGAACTAATAAAAGAGGTGCGTAAACAAGTGAATTCACTTTCCTATGGGTTTCCTTTTTTCCCTGTATTAAGCAGCAAGAGAAGAAGCGCAGAAAGCGTTAAATAGCAAGCATGAAGTTACGACGATCCTTTAGAAGCCGGCCGGCGCGACATCGGACTAACAGAAGGGGATGGACTGACTTTTACTTTTGAACTTCTATGGCTAGAATCAAGTCAAATCTCACTGTAGTTGAACTATGCAGTGTTTCATATGATCTTACTTATCATCATTTTCAATTAACAAGGGCATCTAAACTTGAATAAAACCTAGGTCCTGTTTGGCAGGGTTTCTGCTTTTGTTGATGCTTCTTGTCGAAGAACTCAACCTTAAGTCAGCTTCCTAACTCTTCTAGTCAGACAGAATACCTCTCGCAAATTATCCAATTGTCCAAAAGCAGCTTCTAACTTTCAAAAATCCCAACAAACGGGCCTTTATCTAAATTTATAATCTGACACAAGTATAGACTTACTTTTAACATATGATCTCTCCTGATGTTCTTTTCTTCATAAACAATTAGAAATTACTTTCTTTTTTCATGGTATAATATAATTCAAGCACTTATATTTTCTTCACACTCTTCTTAAACCTAACTTCATTACAGTAATCTCTAAACAAAATGATTTCTTCAATTAGTTCACATAGACATATAATCGAATCTATTCACAGCATGTTCCATAAGTATACTATGAACAAAATTCAGTCTCGTCCAGTACTGCAAATCAAACGTTCACTGAGGAAATAACACAAACAGGTAGAAGGTAAAGCGTAAAACTTACATTGCAGCAATTGAAGCAATCCATTTGAGGATTGTAGTCCCAAATCCAAGGCTACCAAGCTTTACTGCATGATTAGCAAGCTTTTTCACAGCATTCCCAATTTCCTTAAAATCAGAACTGATCAATTCATTAGCAGCTACAGAATCAGTTTTCATTGCCAAGTAACTCTTCTTTTTTCCCAAAATTTTATCCATTGATAGAACACCCAACCCAATTACTCACAAGATAACAATGAAATCGTTGTGATGGTGATTAAATAATGGATTTTTTTTTTTTTTTTGGTAATTAAAAAAAGTTTGGAAGACTAATATATTAATGAGTTTGGAGCTTAATGAGTCAATTGAGTGTGTGCTGGAACTGTGCGTCGGCAGAGAGGTGAAGTGCCACGTGGAATTGATAGCTCTCTCGTTGCTAACTGCCAGTTGTTTATTGCCGATGTTGTGTCATCGTTTCCGATAGGCACATTTGTTGTCTTAAGGATAAATAAATAAATAATAAAATAATAATAAAAAATAGTGAAATATGCAACAAGCACTTAGATAAAGAGCATGTCGAGAGGTTGATCCGAGCCCACATTAATTGGACTTTTGAATTTGTTGAAGTCCATGGGAAATTACACAGTTCCAGACATTTCAAGTTCACATCACAAAAATGAGGTGAGAAATTTTTTAACCAGAATTCAGGTATTATGTTAATAATTAAATATTAATTGTTTTAATTACAACTAATAATTAAATAATATGTATAGTAAATACATATGGTGTGTTCCCTTAAATATCGTAATTCAAATTACCTATTATCTTAACTTCCATTATTATCCAAATTCGCTCTCTTTCAAACTCCTCCCCCACGACTCCATACGATAACTCCGTCCAGTTGCTTCCCATTCCGGTCATTTCAACTACATTTTGTTCTTGTCATCTCTATATTATCAACATCATCTATTCCATTATCCTTTGAAAACCAAAGATCATGTAATGAAGTAAAATGGTGAAATTGAAGGGTGCAAAAAGGGTAATCAATGTCGAAGACATGCTACGAAGAAGAAGCAAGGGAAGATTGAGGAGAGCCCCAAAAAAAAAACCTCACTAAAAAGGTACGCATCGTCTGTGACCATGTGAAAAGGACCGTAAAACAAGGTTTTTTGATTTTTGAATTTTTTTTTTTTTTTTTTACAACTTAAGTGATATGTATGTATTCAAAAATCGATGGGTAAGAAGCATAAAGATATGTTGGATATTTGTGACCTTTATTTGGTTCAACTTCATTCATGATTGGAATAAGTTAGGGTTTTGTGATTGAATCCTATGTATTGTGAAAATTGATTTTTTTTTTTTTAAATTATGATTAAGATGTTTCCTAACCATAAAGAGTCAAAATGTGACCATGATATCCGAATGTGATCAAGGTTGTTGTGAATGTGTGGCTTGAATGCATAACAGTATATATGCTCGTCACCTGATTTTAATTTTATGAATGATACGTGTTCTAAACATAAACAATTCATATGTGATCAAGAAATCCGAATGTGACCAAAGTTTTTATGAATATGTGGCTTGAGTTCATAACATTATCAATGTCTGTGTCATGATTTTATTTTCAACAATGATTTGTCATGGTTACATAAAGAGTCTATCATGACAATTTTTAAATTTTATGAATGATGCGTTTTAAACATGAAGAGGTCTTATGTGACCAAGATTTTATGAATATGTGGCATCAGTGCATAACGTCATCTATGTTCGTGACCTTAATTATTTGATTATATACCAATATATATATTTGCGACCTAAGTGCACATGAGCATATATATATGTAACATTGTGTAACATTTTCTTTGTGTGTGATTCCAAACAATCATTTAATATTGTGTCGTTCCAAATACTTAATGTAGGTCTGGCAATTCATAATACCATAAGGCAGTTGGTTTCCAGGCAAGATTACAACCTCAGTGAGTAAAGATGTTCTTATCACCATTCAAACAAACTTAAACAAAAAACAGAAACGTATATTGATAGGAACATGCTTTGTCCATTTCGCCATGAAATCGTGATACAACCACAATTGATTCGCTACTTTCTTTAAGGCAGGTTCATCACCCTAACGATGAAGAAATATGGTTTTATGTGTCTAGGTAGTATATCAGGTTCTAGATATTCGAGTTCTTCTTAGTCACAGGCCTGAGATGTTCTGGAGACAGTGATACACAGTCGTTTGAAAGTAGACCGTCACAATTGAAGAGAAAATACTTTTGTCAAGTGGATAGTGTAACACATGAAGACTTCAAGTCTACATTTATATCTGTACGCCAAATGTCGGACTTGGATCTTGTTGAAGCCCTTCCAGATAATGACAGTGCTATGACTGGGGCTTGGTATTTCATCACTGCTTATCTCTTCCTAGAGATTATAAAAAAGTTGTTGACCACTTCTTGTTCACTATGGTAGAAGACTTTTATGCAATGAACAAGTTCCCATGGGGCAAGTTACTACTGGAAACTACTTTGGGTGCATTCAAAGATGGGTAAGTAGGAGGATTACACACTATAGGCTATGCGGTATGTTAATGACCTTCCAAACATGGATATACGAGACTTTTCACAGTCTCGATAGAATTGTGGTCAGAAAGATATCGAGGATGCACCCCCACATCAAGAACTGGATGGCAGACGAGCAACCATCCGCTGCCAAGTTGGAAGAAGCCGACTGCTTCTCAAAACCCTAATGTAAACTTTCGATAAGAGTTATGTACTTCACAGTGAATTGTTGAAAATACATTTTTCTAATCTATATTATACTGCAGATTGAGATTTGTAACTTGGACTCCGCGAAAACCGAAATTACCATGCCATACATGAATGGTGTCCATTACAACAAGCCAATTCAACTGGAGATTTCACGTGACGTCTGCAGAAATAAGAGTAGGACAGAAAAGTTGGTTGAACGTGTGGGAAGTCAGGTCCATCATACAAAAAAAATCGTTATAAGTGCTCTTGTTAACGAACAATAGTATTGGACAGGCTCATGTCCTCGACGACGACGATGATTTATTTGATCATCCACCAAGATGATAGGAGACATCTTCCTATGGAAAATCCCCTATTGAAGAAAGCCCGTCAACTACTCATCTTTCTTTAAAAGAACCACATTGTCATGGGGTGGAGTGGGGTAATGTAAGTTGTTATTTAAATGAGTTGTAAATATTTCCATCATTGGTCACAATTCATTATTTTCAGGTCACATGTCATATAGATCAGGCCACATATAATGTAATTATGTTTTCAGTGTGTAGTATATGTTTATATTTTGTCACATATCACTATTTTCAAGGCACATATAACAATTTATTTATTTTTACTTTCCAAGTGTTTGAGAAGTTGAGACTGGAGTTGAGTATGCAAATATCTGAACTCAAGTCAAATAATAAAGTTTTGATCATGAACACTTAGCAGACAACGAAAATGAATTAAATTGTCCAAATGCAAGGAGAAACAAAAAGTGACTTGATGGAGACTAAGACAAACATGCAATTTCTGTCTAAATCTGTGTCTGTAATGATTTCCACTTCAGCGGATGAGATCTTGAGATGGTTAGGTCACAAAACAAGTGATCATGGAGTTGGAGATATAGAAGCTCATGGAGTTGGAGATAAAGAACCTCATGTTGTTGAAAGATCTGATAAGACCGAGGAGGTAGACACATGATATTTTCACATTTCTTTTCAAGACCATAGTTGTATTTGACATTTCAAATATTTTCTAATGTAATTTACAAGTAAAAAACGTGGAACCAAATGTCAACATGAAAGGGAAGGGTAAGATGGACCCAAGTGATGATCTTTGTCTCCCATATATTATCAAAACATCGTCATTTGATATGGGGGTCGGATCTACACAACATGGTGTTTTAAATTTCGAAGAAATTCAGAAGCATGTAGATTCCGTGATAACTGATGTGGTGACAACAACCAAAAATGTTAATATATAGGTATTCACAAATCCTGTATCGTGTACCCTGTTAGTCACAGATCATGTATAGGTTACAAATAGTAAATACTCATAGGTCACATATCACACACATACTTACAAAACATGTCATAGACAGTTCTTATGCTGGATGTTCAACTTAATGTATGTACATGAAATAAGATGTGACATGTTACAACAATATACAGGGATAATCTACTGTTGAACCAACTTTTAAATTACCGGTTAAGCGGGTTTCAAGGCCCATGAGGATATTGCAGTCCCTATTCGTTGATGGAGAAGGGAAGTTATTCAAGCATGATGATAGTGTCGTATTTTTTTTAAATTACAAAGACCGTATTGAAGAAGTTGATAAATCAACATTTTTGGGTTGCTTCTAGAGAGGATACAAATCAAAAAATAGGTACGTAATGTTTGTATATATTTGTGAATATTAGTTAAGTACTCATTGTAACACTGTAATTTAATCTTCAATTTTAATTACAGGAAAAAATTTAGCGAGGAAGAAGATATTATCATACCCGCTTTTGTTATTGGATCATTCCCAGTAGGTCATAAGACCTGATTCTACCAGCTTATAAATTCATAGTCGTCTTTGATTAGCACGGTATGATTATATTTTTGTACTCATTTAAGTTACATTTTATTGTTAATCATTCACAGAACACGTGTAACATAAATAGTCAGACACAGTTACCACCTTATGCATACACAACCTGTAGTCCATAGTCACATATTGGTGTCATATTTTGTTAAGATAACCAATGTTCATATAAATATATTACATATCAAACTGGATTTAAATCACATAAGTCATTCCTATCCAAACAATTTCACGTCATACTTAATTCTTTCCTTGTTACTGAAACAACACATTGATGATGCTTCTATTACATTCGCCAAGTATCGAAACTTGGTAAGAATGTAATGTACAGAGCTACGACGACAAACTTTTGGTTCCACAATAAGAACAAAGATATATACCATGCTTTCCTAAGGATCCTAATGTTTTGATGTCGAAGTCGAGCCTGATTGAGGTTATAACAGGTCACAACCTACCTTTTAGCATACCTTGGGCCTATGTTGACTATGGATTCATGCCAATCTTGTACCCATCAACAAAGCACACTAGATGCTTGGTCTGCTACAATTTAGAAGCCATACATTGATGGTGTTCAATGTGACTAGTAAAAGCTATGGTGAATGGAAGGTTTTTCAAGGTATTCAGCATACTTGAAAATCTTTCCTGTTTAATGAATGCTTTGGGAATTTTGAAAAGGACCCCGATTACAATAAACCCTGACTTAAATGAAATTGAAGGCGATCATCGATGATACCTTACCTCAACAAACCAATAGGTAGGTTTGTGACAAAGATTACAATGTGTATAACTTTTTTTTAAAAATCATTCATAACATATTATTTTGTGTTGTTACTCAGTCATGATTGATAGATATTCGTGATTTTATATGTATTATATATCTTTCGTGAAAGCAGACATTTCAAATCGCATAATTCGATGTTAGCATGTGTAGACTGGATATTGCCACACTGCTGTACAAACATCGGGATACCTATGTGAAGAGGGCGAAGCAGCCTACAAAGGGGGAAGGGTTGTTATAGAATGAAACTTGAAATGGCATTTGTAAATGAAGTTGATGCTGTAGTTTGTTAATTTTATGATTATTATACTCCAACTTTTTGCCATTTTAGTATTTGTTTGCTTAATGACAGTAGTTGTAATGAATATTAATTCGTGGGTGTAAGGTCTGATTTGAAATACATGAACATGTTTCAGCTTATAATACCTCGTTATTTGGTTATATATTATTGCAATGGGTCACAGATTTGGTAGAAATGTCATAGATTTATATGCACAAGTTTAATGTGTTTTGTGATTGCAACCAACTGTTTATGTTTACCTGATGTCTGATGTGAGTCTACAGGTCATTTGTATGATGTCTCATGACTAAATGAAAATAAACACACGACACAGATTGCATGTTATAACACACATGACACATGTTTGTTTGAAAAGATCTTATGTTCTAATACAAACGTCACAGTTCATGGTGTGTATGTAATAGGTGGTCACACATGCGTTTCACACCACATGTCAAAGTTATTTATCATAGAGACTACAGAATTTAAACAGAGGTCAAGGTTATCTATCAAACTTACTACAGAAGTCAAAGAAAAGTTAAACAGATGTTATATGTGATTGTGAAGTCGTTGAATAATTAATACAGAACTATCTAGAGTTCAAAACTCAATTGTACAATTCAAAATACAATGGTCACATATAATTTCAACTGTGTTATTTCACTGGATGTTTCAAATTCAAGAATATGATGTGTGTGTGTGTGTGTTTGTGTGTGTATATATATCATCTATTAATTTCCTATTATTTAGTGTTATTCTCCTTGTCATTTTAGCTTAATGGGACCAAATTAGAGCATTTTCTACGATTGTGACCATGTCATCCACAACGTTCACATTTCACTGTTGATTTTCCTTATCTGGATGATATATTCCTCTTATCGGTAGGTTTTCTAGAACTTCTCAAGTAATTTGGCATCGTACTTCTTCAGACACTGTTCATTCAGTTGGATTTCCAACAAGATCAGAATCTCGGTATGCATCTCTTGTGTAATAATATGAACAGTAAGCATATGTATCTCTCTTTGTATTTACAATTACACTCAATACGTGCGGACATAGTAACAAATCAACTTGTAGCATCCTGCACGTGTATGTACGTTGCCCAATATCAACAAAAAAAGTGGAGTTTTCATCACTGACAGAGAACACAGTCTGGTTGGAAGGAAATGCCTTTGAGAATGTAATAACATTCATAATATATGTCCGGTCAAATAGATAAATATCATGTATAGTTATGAGGTACATGTCATAGAAATATATATTTTGTAACAGATGTATAGTTCAGGTCACATGCATTTATGTTGATGTCATATACATTTAGCTTCAGGTCACATACACAAATGGTGCATACATATATATATATTTTAACACAGATGTAAAGTTCAACTCACGTGCATTTATATTCAGGTCACATACATATATATCAGTTATCAAAATAATAAAGTTATCCTCAAGTTCTTCAAATCTACATTCATTTCCCTCATCTATTTCTCGTACTTGCTTGACAACTTCACGAAAGTTTCATGCGCGTTATCTCTATGTTTACAAAATCAAGATTGTATAGTTTGCTGCAATGACTCTAGCAAGAATGCAATAAGGTAATTCTTGGCCGCCTTTGTGATCGCGTTAACTGATTCTACTATGTTCGATGTTATTGTAGAATATTTGTTTGCTGACATGTGGATTCATGACCACTTTTTAGGTCCAATATCAGCCTACAAACATATATCACATCAATGAATATCATATAAATGACATATGTGACCATATTTATGTATGTGAAATTGTAATAAGGTATAATACACTACCAGGTAACTACTAATCTTCTCATTCATTGTGTCTTGTTTTCGCATGTTATATTCAAATTCTTCCAATGTGTAAGCGCGGACACCCGAATTGAAAGATTGTTTAATATTTTGACATGATTTCCGTAATATGATTTTAGGTTTTGTAACAAATGATACGAACAAATATCATGATAGGTCCCTGGATATACATGTTTTATTGCATTCTTTATATTGGTGTGACATTCCGATACAAAACACAGTCATTCTATGTACCTATACGCCTTCTTCAAGTTCTCAAAAAACCATCTCCAAGATTTATCGTTGATGAGAACCACGTAGCAACGATTACTACGCAACCCCGCAAAAGATTGATGATCCCAAAAAAGCTCAAAGCATAATCCGGTTTAAAGTTTGAACCAAGAATAATGAATAAAGCAATCAAACAAAACGGAATTTGAATGACCTCTTGATTACATAACGCGTGATCCACACTCGATGTTGAATGCCACAAGATTAACTTGATAAGTTCGCAAAGTTCTAAAAAGAACAAGATTTGAAAGCAAAATAGTCTCTCAATTAATTCTCAATAACGTTGTTTTTACAATGAAAGTAATGAAATCTATTTATACTAAGCCCTAATTAAGGTAGTTAAAACGGAATAGACTCTTAAGATTACAAATATATTAAATAAAACAGAATCCTAATCAAATAAGGTAATTTCAAAAAAAAAAAAAAAGAAATTTCGGCTCCCTAAAATAACCATGCTGCCGTATTTTGTTTTTCTATGCGGTCGCATGGAATAACTCAAAACTAAATTTTTGCATTCAGCATACCTCCATGCGGCCACATGGTATTTTTCACCATGTGGTCGTATGACTTTAATTTGAACTCCTCTTTTTCTTATGCAGAATGTCGTGTCGATTCCGGATTGTACTCATGGGCGAAAATCCGACACCGGAGATGAAAGTTATGCACATTTTCATCCACGCTGCTCGTTTGCTGCTTGAACCGAGTTAATCGAGTTGATCCATTTGTTTTCTTCTCCCGAGTTGACCAAGTTGATCCATTTGATTTCTTCTTCCTTGGCTTGTTAACTTCGACATTTCGTCCTCTGTAACTTGAGCAAGCAATCTCATCGTATCTTTCACCTGCTTTGCTCTTGACTATGTTATCGAGCCTCATTCGATAATCAACGGGTCTCGTCCTGGGATCGACTCCTGGATCATATCACCCCCCTCTTCAAAAGGATTCGACCTTGAATCTGCACATATATCGAAAAGGAAAAGATCAGACACATTAAAAGTTGCTAAAACATTAGACTGGTCTGGAAGGTCCAATTTGTATGCATTGTCATTGACTTTCTCCAAAATTTGAAATGGATCATCCCCTCATGGTTGTAACTTTAATTTCCTTTGTTATGGAAAGCGTTCCTTTCTGAAATGTACCCAAACCCAATCTCCCGATTCGAATGTCACGCTTCTCCGGCCCTTGTTTGCTTGCGACGCAAAGTGTTTGTTTTTACTCTTAATTTGCGCCCTTACCATTTCGTGACTTCACCAATTCGGCCTTTCTTTTACCATCTAAACTAAATCGTTCATTCACATGCAAATGTATTAAATCCAAAGGTGTCGGTGGATTAAAACCACAAACAACTTCAAATGGTGAAAGCGAAGTAGTAGAATGCATGACCCTATTATATGCAAACTTTATGAAAGGTAAACACTCCTCCCAACTCTTCAAATTCTTATTGACTACAGTGCGCAAGAGTTGTGTCATGGTCCTATTCACTACCTCGGTCTGACCATCGGTCTGTGGATGACAAGTTGTTGAAAACATAAGTTTAGTGCCTAACTTACCCCCACAAAACCCACCAAAAATGACTAAAAAATTTCACATCTCGATCAGATACTATGCTCTTAGGTACCCCATGTAAACGTACTATCTCCTTAAAGAATAACTTAGCAATTTTAGTGGCATCATCCGNATAAGTTTAGTGCCTAACTTACCCCCACAAAACCCACCAAAAATGACTAAAAAATTTCACATCTCGATCAGATACTATGCTCTTAGGTACCCCATGTAAACGTACTATCTCCTTAAAGAATAACTTAGCAATTTTAGTGGCATCATCCGTCTTATGACATGCTACGAAATGTGTCATCTTACTAAACATATCTACCACCACAAATATCGAAT
>CAIGRP010130280.1:0-31285 GCA_903798385.1 Fraxinus cuspidata
GGCTATCTCAACTCATTTCCCTTTTTTTTCCTCCCCCTTTTATGAAAAATTTTTTTTTTCTTTTAATTGGTGGTTTTTGAAAGGTAATAAAAAAAAAAAGGATGAGCCGCATCCTTGACGGCTCCCACCTGCCCTGCCCTGAGCCTTGGTGAAGGAGGTAAATTGCAGATTATGCCTCCAAGGGTATAGGGTGGAAGGCTGCTTGTACACTTGCACTTACCCAAGGGCCAAATCCATATTTCAGGATTTAAACCCTTGACGCGGCAACCTCAAGCAAACCTGGAGTTTTTCCATCTTCCCCTTTTACCATTTGGAGATGTGCCCTAGGGGCAAGGTAATTAAAGTATGATTCGATATGGAGAGATGAATTTTAAAGGATTTTCGTATAATAGATGGAGGCTGTTAGATTAGTTTAAATTCAATGGACCAGATTATTTGTCAAAATTATATCACGTTAAATTTCTTGTTTTAGTAATTGGATTATATATAGTGAGTTAATTTAAATAAAAATTAAACTTAAGCAAGAAGAAAAAGGTAATACATTTCTAATGGCCTGTTTGAGCCCCATTATTTTCTATGCAAAATGCATTTTAGAATAATAGATTGATAGAAAATGTATGATTAAAAATGAAGAAAAAGAATTTCGGTTGCGTGTAATATTATTTTATTGAAAAATGTATAATTGAAAAGAAGATAGAGAAAAATATTTTTTGAAAAAATTGGAAATCAAATAAAGTGGACCTTTGCTATGAATTGAGACCACGACCACTAGAAATCTAAATTAAAATGGTGTCAAAATGTGTCAAGTGGACAAAGCTTAAGATATTTCCACCTATCAAAAAAGGGATATCGAAATTGTGGTTCCAAACCTTTCATTTTTTTAGGAGACTTTACTCAAACCTTTCATTTGTGCTATCAATAGTCCCAAATCTTTCATTTTATTACAGCAAAAGGACAGATGGATGGACTCCATCCATTTGACCGTTAGTTGAGTAAAAATATTGACTTTGATCAAATATAAAAGGGCAAATTAATAACCTTATAATTTGAACATAAAATCATTTAAATTAAATAAAAAAAGAAAGAAAATAGAAGGAATTGTTATCCTTTTGACTTCTTCCCACCTCACCCCACTCCACTCTACTCCATTATCCCCACCTTACCTTACCTCGCCCTTCACCTAAATCAAACCAAATTAACTCACCACCATCCTCATCGCCTACCACAGTGACCACCCGTTGCCTCTTGCCACGGTAACCAAACCAAACCAACTAGGTTATTTTCTTGATTTTTACCATTTGGAAATGGAAACAAACATATATAAAATATAGAAAAACATGGTGCAGTAAGTACCCATTACCCATTTTCACTCACCATTTTCATGCACTGTTTTCACTCTGATCTATCCTTCACAGTAAGCCATGATGATCCATTTAACATATTTATGTACTTATATATACATTTTTTTTTATTTTTTTTATTTTTTGCAAAGTTATTTATGAATTTTTATGAAAGAATTTTGTTGACCTAAAAAAATGTGCCAACATGATCTCGACTCCACTTACGTCAATGTAAGCTAGCTCCTACACACTTTGACAGATCGTTAGTCACACGTAATCTTCTCCAATGGTGGGGGAGGTGACCGCATACACTCTGACAATCAAGTTATTTAATGAGGTATTTATATTTGGGTGTGGGATGTACTTTAGACGTGAGCCAATTAGGTGTTTGGGCACTGGGTGTGTGATAGTATGTTAAAATGGGAGAGAATTGTCTTACAAAGCTTATAGTGTTTTGAGTTGCATTCCCCTTCAAATGGCATGAATTGTGAGTTTTTATAGTAGTAGAAATGAAGTAGAAGCCGTTGGATGAAGAGTCGCATGGCTTCATCGTCTTATTCGAAACATCCCACTGTATGTGTCATATCACATATATTAGGACATGCATCATTTAATGCAATCTGAAAATGTAGCTACTCTAGGGCCTAGGCCTGGGTACCTATTTCGTAGGCTAACAAAACTTGACCTACTTCTGCTACAACATTGGTTACATCAATCATTCGCATTATATCTTTATGTATAAGATCCCTTGGGAGAAGTGAATATGAAAGATGCTCCTTTAAGGATAGGAGGCTTCCGTTTCGGTAATGTGGACTTTAGCCATTTACACAATGCTTCAACTTCAAGGCCTCAACCATTTACAAAGTGCTTCGGCTTCAGGGCTTCTGCCACTTACAAAGTGCTTCAGTTTCTGGGCCTCAGCCACTTACAAAGTGATTCCGCTTCATGGCTTCAACCACTTATACAGTGCTTCGGCTTCAACCACTTACAAAGTGCTTCCACTTCAGAGTTTTAGCTATTTACATAGCTTCGATTGGAGTAGTGGATCATCTCTCTATTGTGGTTTTGTAGCATGTGGCACCTCAATTCAGTCATTAAGCTTCTGCTTACATACGATGCTTCAGGTGATGCGTCGGTTCGTCATCTTTACCTATAACTTTGGTTCTTTTTTATGACGCGGAGTATAGGCATTTTGTTTGGACTTTATGAGCTTCGATTTTGAGGCTTAACTATAGTTTCCCGAGCCTATCTATGATTATTTATGTTATACATGGACTTATTATTTGGAGAAGTAATACTCTAATGTGGCATGTCCTTTGCTTAACTTGGTGGTTCCATCTTTCATGGAAATCCTTTAACTTTTGTAGACCCTCTAATTTAAATGTTGAGTTGTTCTGAAGAAGCTGAAATGACACTCTAATTTTGCTGAAATTTGATGTAGAGATGAGGCTCTGAAGCGGTGAAACAGTGCTTCAATTTTGCTAAAATTTGAAGTTTATGCTGAAGTAAAGATGAAGCATTTTTGAAGATCATCTTCGAAGGTTTGAATGTAAGCTCATTTTTTTACGCTTCCTTTAGAAGCGCCAAAAATCTCTGCACAGTGGATGGTTTATCCATGCAGAGCTTCTTCCATGGTGTTCAACTTTATTCATAGGCGGCATATGTTGCCAATCTTGGAGAATTTATAGATAGTATCTTTTGGGATCTACCTCTTCTCCGAGACGCTCATACTTTCCTACATGGTAGATGGTTCATCCATACAGAGGCTTTTGCCAGACGTTCAATTCATCATGGGAGGTATGTGATATCCGATTCGTCGAATTAATAGGTGGTCCCCTTTAGGGTCCAGCTTTTCATCGAAAAGTCCACTTGAAGCGCTCTTGCTTTCATGCATGGTGGATGGTTCATCCATGGTGCTAATGAATAGGCAAAGATAAGACCTTACATGGTGAGCCTGTGGAAGCTCATGCTTATACATAGGCAAAATACGAAAAATTGCCTTCAAGTCTTTTAGCAATTTCATACATAAGTCTCTCAACTTTTGATCTTATACATTTTGATCTTCATATTTTGACTTTTGTTTCGATCATACCCTTGATAAATTGCATTCAAAGTCTTTCAACTTTCGAAACACCTACACTTTAATCCCCAAGTTCACATTTTTGTACGTTTTTAGTCATTTTTCTCTTCTTTTGCATTGTTCCACCTTTAATTTGAACAATTTTGCCTATCACTTGATAGAGGCGCTGCATTGGCATTCATTAAACCTCTACGCTGACGAAATCGTAATTATAACATTGGAGTTTCATACTCCAGAGATCCCTTTAAATTAATTAATCATTTTCCATTTTCCAGTGTTACTCCTTTTATGACATCTTCTTCAAAGATCTCCCATTTGTAAAAGGGTCTTCTAATAGCCTCTTCATAAAAGACCTCCCTTTTACGGTGTCTTTTTATTCAAGGCCACTACTTTAGCGACTTTTCCACTTTCAGGGGGCCTTCTTATTCATGGTCTCTTCTTCAGAGGTGTCCCTCTTTCAGGGGATCTTCTTATTCAAGATCACTTTTTCAACGACCTTTCCCCTTTCAGGGGACTTTCTTATTCATGGCCTCCACTTCACAGGTTCTTCCTTTTTAAGGGTCTTCTTATTTATAGCCTCTTTTTCAAAGGCCTGTCCCTTTTTAGGGGATCTACTCATTGAAAGCCACTTCTTTAGAGGTCTCCCCATTTTTAGGGGGTCTTCTAATTCATGACCTCTTCTTCAGAGACATCTCCCTATTTAGGAGTGCTTTTTATTCATGGCCTCTTTTCAGAGGCCTACCCCTTCTCAGATGATCTTCTTATTCATAGACTTTTCTTCAGAGGCCTCCCCTTAATCATATGGATTTTTTTATTCATGACCTCTTCTTCAGAGGCCTACCCCTTCTCAAATGGTCTTCTTATTCATGGACTCTTCTTCATAGGCTTCCCCTTATTTAGGAGGTCTTCTTATTCATGGCCTCTTATTCAGAGACATTTCATTTTTTGAGGTCTACTTATTAAATGCCACTTCTTCATAGGCCTTCCCCTTTTCAGGGGGTCTTCTTATTCATGGTCTATTCGAGGCTTCTTCTTCATACTCCCTTACATTTGGAGTTGTTGCACAATGGCATCTTTCTAGATGATGATCCTCACATTGGTAGCCATTTAGCCCCTTCCGAGTGAGTTGGATAGTAACTCTCATTTTACCTTGTCTATGCTGGTGGTGAGGTAGTCTTTAACCCACAGAGGAAGTTCTCCGTGGTACCCCTTCTTCAGGGTCTCTCTAACCCTTCTAAGTGGGGTTTATTCACTACATGAGCTTGTTTTTTCATACAACTCTTTTCTTCAAAGAGGTTGGGGTCTTAAAAATGGATTTATCTCTATTCATTTTTTCAAAAAAATATCAACAATCCAAGTACAGATGTGAACTCCAAATCTCTTTCTTGGGGCTTCCACTTGTTTTTTTCTTCAAGAACAATTTTTTTAAAAGGGGAAGCCAAATAAATATTTCGATAAGCTTTTTCCATGGGAATGTTTGTGGTGTAGTTTCCTACAGACAATATCAATCTGTTGAATTCAAAAAATGCGCAACAGGATCCCAGTTCCACTTACTCAACGTAAGCTTACTCCTACACACTTGGACAAACCGTTGTCACACGTAGCCTTCTCAGGTAGTAAGGGATACGACCGCATGCAATTTGACAGTAAAGTCAGTCAATTAGGTATTTATATTTGGGTGTGGGACATGTTTTAGACATGGGCCACTTAAGTTTTCGGGCACTAGGTGTGTTTATGAGTGTATGTAAAAATGGGAGAGAATAATCTTACAAAGCTTGTAATGTTTTAAGTTGCATTTGCCTTCAAATGGCGTGTACTGTGAGTGTTTATAATAGTAGAGATGAAGTGGTAGCCATTGGATGAAGAGTCGCTTGGCTTCGTCTCCTTATGCAAAGTGTTCCATCATAGGCGTCATATCACACATACTAGGCCATGCACCATTCAATTTAATCTAAAAATGTAGCCACTCTAGGTCCTAGGCCTGAGTACCTTAGTAGTAGGCTGACAAAACTTGACTTTCTTTTGTTACAGCATGGGTTACATCAATTATTCGCATTAAATCTTTATGTAGAAGATCTCTTTGGAGAAGTGCATATGAAATATACTCCTTTATGGATAGGATGCTTCCATTTCAGTAATGTGGACTTCGGCCCCTTACACACTGGTTCAGCTTCAAAACTTTGGCCACTTACATAGTGCTTCAACTTCAGGGCCTCGGCCACTTACAAAGTGTTTCGGCTTCAGGGGGCTTTGGCCACTTACATAGTGCTTTGGTTGAAGTAGTGGATCACCTCTCTATTGTTATTTTGTTGCATGGGCGCCTCGCTTAAGCTATTGAGCTTCTGCTTACGTATGTCACTTAAGGTGAGGCGTCAGCTCGTCATCTTTACCTATGACTTTAGTTCGATTTTTTATGACGTGGAGTGTTGACCTTTTGTTTGTGCTTCTTGAGCCTCAGTTTTGAGGCGAAACAAGTTTCTTTCCTTTTGTAGTTTTTAAGTTTGTATTGAAATCTAAATATATAGATCTGAATATTATGAATCTAATTTTGTTCTTCGTTTCTGGTTTATGGGTTTTCTTCTTTAGGAACGAACGATTACCAAAAAAAGTTGAAAGAGATTGCAAATAGAGTGGATCATGAGTATGATTACCTGTTTAAGATGGTTTTGATTAGGAAACCAAGAGTTGGGAAATCAAGCATTCTTTCTAGGTTCACTAAAAATGAGTTTTGCTTGGAGCCCAAATCATCCATTGGAATAGAATTTGCTGCCATAAATTTTTAGGCGACGATGAATGGTGGTCACTGTGGTATACGACAGGGTATGGTGGTTGGTTAGTTTGATTTGATTTAGTCAGAATGAAGGTAAGGTAAGTTGGGGTGGATGGGAAAAAGATGTATAGTTCCTTCCATTTTTTTACTTTTTTATTTGAATTATAATGTTAACATTTTGCCCTTTTATATTTAATCAAGTAAAATTTTTTAGTTAAGTAATGGTCAAATTGATGAAATTCATCTATCTGTCTTTTTGCTACAACAAAATGAAAGATTTGAAACTGTGGATTGCACAAATGAAAGATTTGAATAAAGTTAGATTTGGTATTGCAGTTGCACTTATCCCTTAAAAATCCACCAATTTCATCTCAACTTGGTTTGCGTTGATATTGACACGCCATAATGTTTTTTAGTTCGGCAACCCACGACGAGTAATTTGGCCAGGTCCACTTTTTTTCCTTTTTTTTTTGGTCATTTTAGTGAATAATTCGGAAAAAAAAATCAATAAGAACTTCATTTTTTTTTTATCAATTATCTTTTAACCATGTTGAGTGGTTACACCAAATTTGGTGTAATTTTCACACCAATTTGGTACTTATATCAAATGAATAGTGTTTTCTTTATTTTTTTTATAATTTATTTTTCAACAATTAATATATTTTAAATTATTTAATTATAATTTTTTTATTATTAAAATAAAAAATAATTAATAAATAAAATATTGCATTTATTAATAAATTAAGAAGAAAACATTAAACATAATTTGTTGTAAATGTTAAATAAATGTTACTTTCACATTAGAATTTAAAAATAAATGTAAATAAAAATAACCATCACGTATAAACAATTATAAATAAATTCAAATCAATTAATTTCGAAAGGATAAAAAAAAAGATATAGAATTAACCATAATTTGTTGTAATAAAAAATGGAGGACAAAATGAAAATAATGAATTACACCAAATTTGGTGTAAATGGTGATTATATTGTCACCACAATTTTTATTGGAAAATGATTTTTGTACATCGGGGTACACTCCCCTCACATAAAAGGGGGCCCACCTTGAATAAAAAATTCATGGGCCCCCTATTGTGAGGAAGGGCTGTACACCGGGGTGTACATGAAGCATTTTCCATTTTTATTTAATACGCCATATTTCAATTGTAGTTAAGTTCTCAAATCTTTGCTTATTATATTAGTTATTTCTTTTGACTTTTTTTCCACGAATTCTTATCATCAACTTTCCATTAATTAGTACATCTATTTTTTGATGATGATTTATATCAAAATATTTTGTTTCCATACTTTGAAATGAGGGGAAAAAATTATTTTCTCACTTTTTATTTATTTTTTAAAAATATGTAGAAAATATAAGTAGTTTTAAGTCATTTCAACGATCTTTTAGACATAAAACTTTTAATTGTTATTAAATAACAAATATGTTAATTAATGGAAAGTTTGAGGATAAAAATGATATGAAAAATTGTTAGGGATATAAGTGTTGTAATGAACAAAGATTAAAAACTTTAAATACAATTAAAAAAATGTGTAAAAAATAAAAATTGTAGTATGAATATAATTATCTTACACTAAATTTTACATCAAACTTGAGGTAGTATTGAATGTCCTGAGGACCTGAAGCCTGCGATGAGCTTGAACTGGGTTTGAACTTAGATGGGCTGGTTCGAAGCAACCAACATAGATCGTAGTCCAAATTGAAGTCAATAATAAAACATTATTAATCGAATTAGAATAAGAGCATCTGTTTGTTTGTGCCCACTAATTCTCTGCTGAAGTATTCTTCTTCAAGTCTTTGAACAAAACATTCCCGAGGTAAGAAAAGCATCTATCTCGGGCCCTCCTTGACTTCCCTGAACCTAAAGAATGATCTAGAATACATCAATCATTATATATAGTCCTCATTTCTGCTTTCAAAATCTGAGAGTTATATTTTTACATTCAAACAAGATTTCATTAGTTTATAAGAGATAGACAGAGAAAATGGAGGATCAGTTGAAAGAGGTGCCCGCGCACGATCTTCTATCCCTTTTGTGTTCTCCAGAAAGGGATTTTCTTATTCGCAACAATGGTCACCAGGTACTCTCATACATTTTTTAATCGGGTTTTTATGCTAAATATATGTATCTATGTGGGAATTTGGTTTTATTTTCTGGGTTGTTACCAAATTGGCTAAAGATAAAATTATTATGTTAAAAATATGGGTGGATGAATTTATTGGGGGTCAGACCAAATTAAGGGTTTTCGTTTGGTGCTCTTTAATTTTTTTGATAACTTTCGGATAAATTAAAGTATGCTGTTGATTAGATTATTTGGGCATATTTTGAAATCTTGAAACTGTGGCTTGATTGTGAACAGTTCTCCGATATTCTTGGAAAAATCTGTTATTAGCAAAAAAATAAAAATAAATAAATAATAATATGTACTGATATTGTTTTAGTAGAAGGCAAAATTTTAATGTTCATTTATTTTACAGGTTAAGGTTGATAGTTTGAAGGGAAAGAAAGTTGGATTATATTTCTCGGCATCATGGTGCGGCCCTTGCCAATCATTTACCCCGAATTTGGTGGAGGTGTATAATGAGCTGCTTTCTAATGGAAAATTTGAAGTCGTGTTTGTCTCTGCTGATCAAGATAACGAGTCATTCAATAAGTATTTCTCTAAAATGCCTTGGCTTGCGATTCCATTTTCTGATTCTGAGACACGCGATGGACTCGATAAATTGTTTGATGTGAGTGGAATACCCCATCTTGTGATCCTGGATGAGAATGGGAAGGAATTGACCAGAGAGGGTGTTGGAATCATCCGAGAACATGGGGTCGAAGGATATCCTTTTACCCAAGAACGAATTAAAGAACTCAAAGAGCAAGAAGAAGAAGCTAAGAGGAATCAGACCCTAAAATCTTTACTGGTGTCCCGCTCACGGGATTATGTGATTAGACCTGATGGGAAAAAGGTGCACTCTTTAGAATTTATGTGCTATAATAGAACTCATAAATACTTGATTCATATAGTAATATACAATTAATGTAGATTATAAACCATTATGATGATACTCATCCGTTATCTTTACTAGGTACCGGTTGTTGAACTTGAAGGTAAGACTATACTTCTGTATTTCTCCTTGGTTACGTACAAAGACTGCCTTGCTTTCACCCCGAAGCTTGTTGAAATATATCAAGAGTTGAGAAAAGAGGGAGAGGATTTTGAGATTGTGATGATACCCCTTGATGATGAGGAATCGTCATTTAAGCAAGAGTTTGAAGGCATGCCGTGGCTTTCATTGCCTGTTTTGGACAAAACTTGTGAAAAGTTAGTACGTTACTTTGAACTCTCTGCCCTGCCAACCGTTGTCGTCATTGGGCCAGATGGGAAGACTCTTCATCCTAACGTTGCTGAAGTCATTGAAGAACATGGCCGAAAGGTCTATCCTTTTACGCCTGAGAAATTTGCTGAGATTGCAGAATTGGAGAAGATGAAGCGAGAATCGCAAACTCTTGAATCAATTTTGGTATCAGGAGATTGCGACTTTGTAATTGGGAAAGATGGAGTTAAGGTAAACATGCTATGCTTGGCTACCTTCACTCTCATTTCACTGCAATAGCATCTGTCTAGTAATATGTACCTAAGCTGACCTTTAAGTTTCTGATAACCTTCTCCACTCATACTTCCTTCTAGTGCGAATGATTTTGGTAACTAATATAACGATTCCTTTTATTTCAGGTTCGGGTTTCTGATCTTGTTGGAAAAAATATACTTCTCTACTTCTCTGCGCATTGGTGTCCTCCATGCCGTGCTTTTCTACCTAAGCTCATAGAAGCATACCACGAGATCAAAGCAAAGGACGAAAAATTTGAAGTGATTTTCATCTCCAGTGACAGAGACCAAACATCCTTTAATGAATTCTTTTCAACAATGCCATGGCTGGCACTTCCATTTGGCGATAAAAGGAAGGAACCTTTAAGTCGTCTATTCAAGATTCGAGGCATCCCAATGTTAGTAGCACTAGGGCCAACTGGCAAGACCATAACGACCGAAGCCAGACATCTTATTGCATATCATGGTGCAAATGCTTACCCGTTCACTGAGGAACGCATCAAGGAGATTGAGGAACAAGACGAAAAGATGGCCGAGGAATGGCCGAAGAAAGTGAGGCATGCACTTCACGAGGAGCATGAACTTGCTCTCACCAAGCGCGTAGGTTATAATTGTGATGGTTGCAATGAATTTGGACGAGGGTGGTCATTCTGGTGCAATGAGTGCGACTTTGATCTCCACCCCAAGTGTGCTTTAGGTGGCGAAGATGAAGACAAGGACAAGGTCGTGGCCGAGGAATTAAAAGGCAACGACGTCAAGGGAGAAGATGAAGAGAAGAATCCCAAGGAAGGTTGGACTTGTGATGGAGATGTGTGCTACAAGGAATAAATAGTTATTGTGCTAAGAAAGAGAGGGACGTTATGAATAAATAAGCTTGATTATGCAGTTGGTTGGATACATACTGATTACCGTGTGTTTATATATTTGCTGATATATATATATATATATAATGTAATTTACTAGCATAAAGCTTTGATATTACCGTTCTAAATTTGCAATTTGAACACAAAAATAGATTAAAAGGTTGGTTAAATGCTTAAACACATAGGCTAGATAACTAGAGTTCCGTTAATTTTACTTGATTTCGATTTTTTCATAAGTAAAATTGATTTTGAATCTGTATAATGACTCTAAAATATGAGACTTCCAATTTGAAACGGCCATCTTGAACTGTAAACAAAGAAATATAGTGAGGAAACCATGTTGAGCAACATAATTTTAAACAAAATGAGTAATGTATATTTCTTTAAATTTCTAAGCACTTTGTTCCGTAGTCGTCAAAATGTGTCTCGGAGTTCATAGAAAAATGATTAAGCATAAAAAAAGTTCAAAAAGATTTAAAGAAAAGTGAACTTTAACCGGTTCAAAATCGAAATATACCGACTTTAGAATCCGATCATATTAACTAAACACGATGTGATCTGCACACCTAAGACGGCCCTAGTAACAGCCGAAGTTAGTACCTTGTGAAAAGAAGGGTGAAGAAATTCTTAACCGTGAAATATGTTACACGAAACAACATTTCAAAATCAAGAAAATTGTGGCATAAAATTGATTTGGACAAAATTGTGGACCCCCCCACAGAAAATTCACGCCACGTTACCAAAAAATATCATATATAACCATGATTTGGCCAAGAAGATGATAAGCAAGTAAAACCAGTTCATCCATGGAAGCTCTCCTCTCCTCCACAACTTTCCCTGTGAAGAGAGCCGTCTATTCTCCACCGTCGGATAAGCCGCTCCAATTCTTTCCCACAAAAATAAGCCTTAACAGACCCAAAAAATCAAGTCATTGGGTGCAAAAAAAGGCTTCTTTTTCCCTCAACTTACCTCTCAGAATCTCTGCAAGTGCTCAAACTGCTCCTTCTACTGAAGCTTCAACAAGTTCTTCAGTACCATCAGAAATGAAGGCCTGGAGTTATAGCGAGTATGGTGCGGTGGATGTGTTGAAATTTGAGTCAAATGTTGCAGTCCCTGAAGTGAAAGAGGACCAGGTTTTGATTAAAGTAGTTGCAGCTGCTCTTAATCCTGTTGATTTTAAGAGAAGATTGGGGAAATTCCAGGCCACTGATTCACCTCTACCAGTAATTTTTCTTTCACCATCCTTTTGTTTTCTTCCTGAAATTTATTCAGTGATTTGGAGTCTCTAACACTTTTAGTTTGATGACCTTAGAGTAGGTTTTTTTTTTTTTATTCCCTCCACGTAGACGATGTTCAAAATTGTTAGCAAATTGAACATGTGATTATATGATACAATATCAAGTAGTAATCATTACACGAAGAAATGAGAAATTAGCGGAGGAAAGAAAAATTCACTATAATACGAAGAAATAATATAACAATATTGTGTATCTAATGCTATTTGAAGTCTATACAAAGCCTTAATTTCGTAGAATATATAGGATCCAAACATATATGTTTCAAATGGAAACTAGATAAAAAATATGAGTCAGAAAATGGATACAATATTTTCCCGAATAACACCGGTGCTAGAGCTGTAGGCAAGTGATAAGCAAAGGTAATGGCCGTGCTCAAGCGCTATGTGTATGGCGCTTAGGTGCCTCGTTTTGGATCCAACTTGATTCCAAATACCTTGTATAGTGTCTAGGCACTCGGATTAGGCTGTCCCGAAGCCTCTCAAACCATATATTGACATCTTTAACATCTCTTTCGACCAATCCACGAACATCCAACGAAATTTGGATCACATATTAACAAATCTCAACCTTGAGACAAACTATCAGTGCAATGAACAAAAACTTAAAAAATTCTCCACATGGAGATAAATTCTACTATAAGGAATAAACAAATGGCTCTTCAACAAAAAAATTAACTCCAACAAAAAACTCATCATCTTCCACAAAGTCCAATTAAGATAAACTCATTCAACTGAATTCAAGCACTGCCCAGTAAGATTACCTCGAGTACAAATTATCACAATGAGCAACAAAATCACAAATAACTCAACAATAGTTACCAAACAGGGCAGTAACACACCTGTAACAGAATCAACACAACAAATTGCTTCTATCGAAGTTTTTTTTTTTTGCTAGACTCAATACCTTTAACCATATTTAAAGTATAAGCCACTATATCAACTTTCATGTACCTTTGTGGAAGCTTAATATCTCTCCTAGATTTATCTCTAGCAATTGAATATTGAGGCACCGCTGGTAATGGTGGTAAAATATCATTATCCTTAACTTCTAAGCTCGACACTGAGATGTATTCTTCAATGTAGACCCTAATCCAAACTCCAACCCTATTGTACTAAGCTGAATATCCACCAAATTTCCTAATTTATGCTGGTTCATCTCCAATGATTCTGTAAAACCCTAAAAGACATACAACTGGGACCTTTTCTACCCATTTAACACAACACAGACACCTCTAGTAACCTTCTAGACTCCACCTTCGCAGTGTACTTGTACCTTTTCGATCAAGAGTATTCAATGAGATAAAGTTTTTCTTCAAATCTAGAACATGCCTCGCTTCATCAAGCATTCCAACTATCTCATCAAACATCTTAAATCTGATCCCTACAATACCAATTATCTTATAAGGTTCATTGTAACCCATTATCACATCACCTTTTGAAACTGTTTCATATGTTGAAAATAAATCTTGATTGTGACACATATGAGCAAAGAACACCTAGTCTGATTAAGTGACTTCAATGAACCTATTTGAAAGCAAAGAAACTCCTTACACATCATTGAAACACAAGTTGGAGACGTATCGGCCTATATTCCTTGCTTCGATCCCAGAAGTTGGGTATTCTTTCTCAAGAGGACACTAAACCTCACAATCTTGATAGTCATGGGATCAGTCTTTCAAGTGCAAGTTGTGTCAATAATTCAATCATCATCGGGTTTGAAGTCGTTGTCATAAATAACCAAAAGATCTCCATCACTATAACAATTTTTTGTAATATCAGTTTCAACTGAAGTTTCTAGTTACTTTCCCTTCTGATTTGTAGTTAATTTTTCTTTATTCTGCAACTTATAGAACTTCTTTTTTATGTGCTCATTCTTTTTGCAATAGTTACAAAATAGTTACAAATTTTATTACTGAAATTAGATTTCAAATTGTCCATCTTATATACATCATGAAAAGCAAGCATTTTTCTTAAGCCTCAAATCCAACAAGATATTTCATCTTTTCCTTTGAAAATAAAGTATCATATATTTCGTCAACGATGAGAGTATCATGACTATATAATATCGTGCATCTAAACAACATATAACGTACACAACAAAATCAACCCCAAATTTTATTTATCATATTTAACCTCCAAGGTTGCTAAATAAGCTACTATGAACGCAGCTAGGCGATCTACATTTGATGTATATTCTATCATACGATGAGAATAAAAACGCTGCTTCAAATGCAATTTATTGGTTACATTCTTCGCCACGCATAATTACTCCAGCTTCAACCATAATACAGCTTTAGTTTTCTCCTTTAAAACGTTCTGAAGAATATGATTTGAAAGATGAAGATAAATCTGTGACAGGGTATTTCGATCCTTACATTGTTTCTCCTCTATCGACCAATTTAAGGATATCTTGTCAAATCCCAACAAAGTATCATCCAAATCTATATGAGCAAGTAGTGCTTGCATCATCACTTACCACAACGAGAATCTAGTGCTGCGATCCAAAAACAGAATATCATACTTCATGATTGACATCACAAGAACAAAACCTCGAACAAATCAAACATTATGCTTGTTAGCAAATTGAAGACGAGATTATATGTCACAATATAAAGTAGCAATCACAACACAAAAAGAACACAAGAAATTGGCAAAGGAAAGGAAAATTCACTATAATATAAAGAATGAGTACAATAATGTCTATCTAATGCTATTTGAAGTCCGTACAAAGCCATAATTTATGGAGTATATATATGATCTAAAAGAATCTGCGATCCAAAAATGGAATAAAAACGATTTAGAAAAATGGAAACAATATTTTTCGGAAACATCGGTGCGAGTGGCATACGACACCCTAGCGATAGGCGAGTGACTGCAGCAGCGCTCAGGCTCTGCGTGTATGGCATTTAGGAGCCTAGTTTAGGGTCCAACTTGATTCCAAACACCTTGCTGGCTATCTTGACTTCTTTAACACTTTTTTCAACCAATTCACAAAATTCAACGAAATTTCGGTCACATATTAACCAAAATAATAATCTATTTGCTTATTTAATTTGGCTTATTAATCTAATTCTCCATTATTGCAAAAAATGTTACAATTACATACTTGGTTGATCGAGTGTGGTGAGACATAATTTGCAATGAGATAAAAAAAAAAAACTTTATCGTTTACAATTGGGAGATAAAGTGATGCTTTATCACGATGAGATTTTTTTGTCCTTATTTGTCCTTGTCCAGATCTCAAAAATAAGAATAATGATGTGTTTTAGAGTACCTTGAATGGGACCTCGCAATGACTTGTTCGTGATATTAGAATATGACTCTACATGATCATCGGTTCGAGTGACATATATCCCGAGCGGGTAAAATTCTCTGAGATTCCATGGACTATTTAGAAGATTGATCTCGATATTTGCGAAGCCGATGAAATGATTTTGAATCATATACTTGCAAAATGGAATCCATAGTTGAGACGATAATCATTTAGAGGGTTTTCTAATGGATAATCGATCCTGAGCTTGGTAGTTTGATTATGTGATCGTTCGAATCTATGTTGTGATGTGTTACATCAATTTTACCTTATGAGAATGGAACTCGAAGGACTACACATATTGGAGGGGCAAATCAGTCATTTAGTCAACTCCAATATATTGACGGTCAAATGTTTGTTGTCTGGTGGTAAGATGGTCGAAGGATTAGTGTCAAATTGTGTTTTTTTTGTAATTGTCAATTGACACGAGTACAATTTCAGTCCTTTATTGGAATGAGAAGGGATTTATAGACGAGTTTCAATTGATCAAAAGTTGACAAAATTGGAGACATTGTCTATTGGATCTTATGTCTTGTTAGTACAATTTGTTCCCTCTCTTGGCTCTAATATAGATGATTGCCGTAATTGATCTACTTGAATAAGTCAAAGAAAAAGTGGTGCAAATAGCAAGATTGCAATACGGGAATTTAGGATTTGTTTGAGCCCATTTTTTGGGAGAATATATTTTAAAATAGTGATTTTTTATTTTTTTATTTTTTGGAGAGTGTAGTTAAAAATCAAGGAGAAATTTTGAGTTTATATGTAAAATTATTCTATTGGAAGATGTGTGGTTGGAAATGAATTTCAGGAAGGAAGAAGGATCGCTAGCTTGTTGAGGAGGAGTGGACCACTACAGCTCGCTATGACAGTATTTTTATGTGGGTATTTAAGAACAAAATCCCATTACCTTTAGGGAGTTGAAGGATCCAATATATATAGTCTCAAAGAAAATTGATTATTTTGGGATTTTAAGCCTACACCCAACAAGTACGATTACCTCATTTAAAAACTTAAGCCCGTATTTATTTATTCGAATTTAATCTTCAACCTGCTTCACTATAAATCTGCTGCTTTTGTTTTCTTATTATTTTATAGTGTACACTGTATTACAATCTGAAACACGGTTAAATTTGAAGCGATTGGCTTTCTTTCAAGTGCAATTTCTGTTTGGCTAACTGGTAAATAGATTACGTGGCTGTGATACTATATTTAGGTGTCAAAAAAATATTTGCCTTGAAATTCTTAGTAGTAGACAATATTTAAGAACGAAAAGAAGTTAAACTTTTCCATTATACTCATAGGTCCTGTCAACTACACCGTGCCATATTATCCATAGTTTTTCAGCTAATTTGATAGATAATTGCGAGCATTTTACGAGCAAGTGCCATTTTGTTGATTTTGTATTTCTTTGTCCATAGACGGTGCCAGGCTATGATGTTGCTGGTGTCGTAGTTAAAGTTGGGAGTCAAGTAAAGGGACTAAAAGAAGGAGACGAAGTATATGGAGACGTACACGAGAAAGCATTGGATGGACCTAAGCAGTTTGGCTCATTAGCTGAGTACACAGCGGTCGAGGAGAAATTATTGGCTTTGAAGCCCAAGAATCTTGATTTTGCACAGGCTGCTGGTCTCCCTCTCGCTATTGAGACGGCCTATGAAGGTCTTGAAAGGGCCGGATTTTCTCCCGGAAAATCCATCCTTGTTTTGGGAGGTGCTGGTGGTGTTGGGTCACTGGTTATACAGGTAAGCTACCATGTTCTCTTCTTTCTCCCTTTTGACTGATTCTGCCCATTTGACTATTAAAACGATTTAAGTTTTCTTGTTTAACACTCAGTTAACATAATTTACAAAGGAAAAAGAAAAATGACACGAACCGATTTAACGTTCTATTTTGGCAATGCAGCTTGCAAAACACGTGTTTGGTGCTTCTAAGATAGCTGCTACCGCCAGCACTCCAAAGCTGGACTTCCTCAAATACTTGGGTGCGGATTTGGCCATCGACTACACCAAGGAGAACTTTGAAGATCTACCAGAGAAATTTGACGTAGTTTACGACTCAGTAGGTAAGAAAATGATATGAATGCAGACTGCAGTGTAAATTCTTTTAGCCGGTATAGCATTAGTTTAGTGCTATGTCTTATGAGTAATATAGCAAATGGAAATTGTCTAGAAACAACTAGAAGATTGAGAAAATCATCATAATTTTGTTGTAAAAAATAAGAAGACTAACTGTTGTCCTAAAAATGGTTGATAGTAAGAAGTTGGTCTCATCTTAAGTTGTTGTTGACTCATATAGAGAGGAACACTTGTATATTGGAGTGGAGCGGACTGGAGTGAGGGGAGCGTAGTGCACCGAACGGAACGGATCAGAACGGAATTGTATACTTTTTCTGAATGCATAATCTTTGAATTCACCGTAGCTTGATAATTGATAAGGGACTTTTTTTTTTTTTTTCCCAACGTTAACAGGACAGTGTGATAGGGCAGTGAAGGCAGTGAAGGAAGGTGGCAGTGTTGTAGTTCTAACTGGGGCAGCCACACCACCAGGCTTCAGGTTTGTTGTGACTTCCAATGGAGAAATGTTGAAGAAACTAAATCCGTTCCTGGAGAGCGGTAAAGTGAAGCCACTGATCGATCCCAAGGGACCGTTTCCTTTCGACCAGGTTAAGCAAGCGTTCTCTTATTTGGAAACAGGACGAGCTACTGGAAAGGTTGTTATATATCCAATTCCATGATCACTATGTAAGAATACAAGTCTTATTATCTTGGCTAAATATGAGAGCAAATAAGAACTTTGTATGTTTTGACGACTAAATATATATCCTCAAGTATCGAATATTGCTGTGTGATAATGGATTTCCGTTTACTTCAAGATGTTGCATTTGAGTCGATTAAGATAGAGTTGTCATTATGGGAATATTCGAAAGAGAATTTGAACTTCTTGGTTTGTCAATATACGAGGTATCCATTGTGCATCCACATATTTAGACGTGGTTATAACTATTTGTTTGCTTGCATAATTGCCACGGTCTGCTGTACCTAAGTAAAAAGCCCCTCAAGTCTATCATTCTATCAAGACAACTAGAGTTGAACGAACCTCTATCATCTTTTATCTGGTAAATATGGTGACAAAAGGGCCCCGACTTATTTCCAGAGCTAGAGTTATGTTTCTTTAGAAAATAGAATAAGGTTTTACTCTTTTCGGCCGGCAAATACGTCTAAGAACGTGGAGTGCAAACCAATTGTTTAAATTTAGATAGATATTATCGGTGTATGTTCTTTTATCGTGAATGAGATGAACTATCAGGCTATGTTTGATAGCCATAGTTTTCCATGGATTTGTTTGATAGTCATTTTTTGTCATGGAAATTTTTTCCTACTTTACTCCACATGTGCACATTTTCATGTAAATTGTAGAAAAATTGATTTCCACCTTTTTTTTTTGGCAGTGGCACCACATTTTATTTCCAATTGTAAAAAGAAATTTCTTTTAATGAACAATTTCCATTAAAAAAAATGTCAAACGAACACCAAAAAATAAAAAATTTAAATATTTTTCGCGTGAAAAATTATACCAATCAAACACAATTAATTACAATTTCCTGTAAAACAAACTCTAGTCAATTCAATTCCTTGGAATTCATTTTCTTTCCACCAAAATTCTACATTTACAATCAAACGGACCCTTAGTTCTTTCAAATGGATTATATGTCATGTGTTAGACATGTTTAAGAAATATTTGCAACCGAGTAAATATATTTATGAACAAATGGATCATAATTCAGGACAAATTAGAAAATTGAAATTGTAAGGCTATGTGATTTGACCAATATCTTTGAGAATCTAATTTTCAATAAGATCTCACAATCAAAGTTGTCGGAACTAGTATTGAAATTTTTCTATGATAATCTAGAATCTCCAAATCAGTCAATAAAACATTAATTGGCACATTCTTCACATCCAAACACTAAAACTTCTATTTCAAACAGTGGAATTGATTGCTTATTTTCAAACTGTCGAAAGAAAAGTTTGTCTTGGGTGTTAATACCACAAGAGACACGAGTGTAATACAAAAATACAATGCTATAAGTAAACAACTTATATTTGTCATAGAGGTTGCTCTTGACGGACATATACATCATATAAACTGTAAATATGAAGGTCGATCCATTAAAGTATACAATCAGTAAAACTTATACCCTTGAAGAAGGCGAGAGGTTATAGTCGACATTCCAGAGCTCGAAAGAACCCTTCACGAAATCATAGTGTCCACCCTTCAAAGAAAGGCTTTTGTTCACCACGGCTTCTCTCACAAATTGGTACGTTAATAAGTTTCCAAGTGATACATTAACAGCCTCCTGTTTGGTTGCATAAGAAAATATTAAAAAATGAGTTTGATCCACACTAAACAAATAAAATGCTACTAACCAATAGAATCCTAATTTTATTCAATATGTATTGAGTAAATAGTGACGATTTTTAAACTAGCAAGTTCTTAATATAAAAAAAAAAAAATTTCCGAAGTACATGTATATAACATCAAATATAATCTAGCTTAATTCATTTCTTTCATTGAGTTTTATAGAATTGCGGTTTCGATTATAAGCTAGTCAGCTAGGTCGGGTGTCAATATTAGCAAACCTTAGTATATTTTTCATAATTTTTAACATGACATGGAGTGACTATCTCGAGATGGTTTAGTTTGGAGTTACCTTCTCCAGGTGTGTGCATTGTGCATTGAAATCCAAGTCGCCACGTTCTGCTTGCACCTTAGCCTTGGCAGACTTACCGATTTTGACCCAATCTTCGATAAAATCACTGAATTGTAAACAAAATGCACAAGAATGAGTAACTTCTCAGTGAAAATAATTTACTACCAGGCTAACAATAGAAAAGTTAAAAACATTTTAACAATATGGATAGGTATCCGTAATTCTAACCTAAATGAAGTGAAAGAAGTCAACACTCTCGAGCTTTTTCAAAAAATCATTGTACCACTAACTTAACTTATAAGTTATTTAATGATTGTGTGCATACATCTATAGTAAAAGATAAATTCGACAGTGCCAAAAGAAAATTAGTACAAAAGTACCTTTTTTTTACTTTTAATCATAATATTAAAACACAAACCTTTGGGTGGTACCATCATCAGGAATGGACATCAGTCCTTTTATACCTCCACAACAGCTGTGTCCAATAATCAGAATATTCTCCACCTAAAATAATTTTGAAAAATAGTACAAAGTATCTTAAATAAATATGAGACAAATGGAGAAAATAACAAAAACTCTGGCGATGTTAAAATGAATATATGGCATTGGATACTTAATCCATTTGCATGTAGGAAAAAGAAATTAAAAAAAAAAAAAAAGACTATATCTTAGGATTCAAAAAAACAAATTGTGATCAACTGTAAATCAAAATTCATTTCTATTCAAACCAAATTCATATCAGAGGCTATTGATTATTCACATTGTTGAATCATACCAAGCATGACAAAAAATATCGTTGTTGAATCAAATGATAAGAATTCGCGTTCAAGATAATTGACTTCAAAAAATCAACTTTTTAAAGCTATAATTAGAAATTTATTCAAAATAAAAAATGCACAATGTTAGGTGGGCATGTAGCAAAGTTGCACTATTGAAAGGACATAAAGGTGCATATGGGGTAGGTTTATTGACTTATAATTGTAATTCATTTTCTCACTTTACAATCCACCCGTTCTTCTCCCACAGAAAAGGAATCTTCTTTTTTAAAGAATTGAGTTGACCTGTAAAATGAAAGATGCAATTCCAAAAGAAGGGTTTATTTTTTATTTTTATTTTTTATAACCTTGGGTGTTCAGGCCATCTTACGCGCACCTCGACTAATCACATGGAACCCTGAAGTTAACGACTCGAACTGGTGACCATTGGGGAGCAAACCCAAAATCTGACCAATTGAGCTACCCTTCAAGGTTTAAAAAAAGAAAGGGCTTATTATAATCACCTTCAGATGCAATACTGCATATTCAATGGCTGCCCCCATTCCTGAATACTTCGACTGCCACAAATCAAGTCAAACAAATATTACTAATATTACTCCATATATTGAAAAACCTAAAGATTTTTAAAATTTACGCGTCAAATGGATGTGTTTAGGCAAGGTCGACAAAATTTAAATATTGATAGTCGTCTTCAATAGTGTGATTGAGTTAATGTTACCGGGTCATATGGTGGAACCATGTTGGCAATGTTTCGGACCACAAACGCCTCCCCAGGTTGGAAGTTAAGGATATGGGACGGGCATACTCGGGAGTCAGAGCAGGCAAAGACCAAGAACTGCGAGTAAATCAGCAAGAATTAGTTCAAATCAAATTTCTTGTATTTCCACCCCTATTTGCATATATCATGATGTACCTTGGGGCTTTGACCTGTCTTAAGTTTCTCGTACAAATCAGAATCCTTCCTAGAAAATAAAAAGCAAAGATAAGGTTATTTTTGCTTGTTGAAGATGTAGACTGATTATTAAATGTCTCACTAAAAAATCAAATACTTTGTGGATCATTTTAAGCCTTTGATCTACACATCCATAATGACTTGCCCCCAATTTTCTATTCCAAATTAAATTATATAATTAAGTTTAGTTTCAACAAATAATTGAGTCAAATATGTTGAAAGTTTAGCATTTATCAATATAGTAACTCAGGACCATACATATCTAGCCGCAAATAAACTTTTCCTATATGTTTGGTACACTATACTGATAAAAAAAAAAGAATAACATATAGCCTATGTTTAGCTCATATTTATAAATTATATATAAACAATCAAATCACTTATAATTAACACATTTTGAGGTATTCGCTAGCATTACCTAATCGATCACTCGTTTTTATTTATTTATAATTCTAATGCTTAAAGAGAAGCTAAAATATTTCCAATGTTATGTTTCAAGTGAACAATTGGGTAATTATTTGATTAGCAAAAGATGGAATAAAAGGAATAGTTAATAGCATATCCATGAATCTGGGCAACTTTGATGCCAATAACGAGGTACGATAACACTTTTCACAAAGTACAAGGTTTTATTCATTATTCTTCTATGCAGGTGATAATTAGTACTTACTCATATTTCTCTTTCTTAAAGATCTCAAACCCTGTTCGGATCCTCTCAACCGGGTCGAACCTTTTTCCGGCAGCACCCTCCAACTCAGCAGTCAACTGCTTTATCTTCTCGGCGGCTGCCACCTCCAGCCCACCTTTCTCACTGCAGTCGAAGGAGAAAAAAAAAATATTAGGAAAAATATTATTACACAAACAAATATGCCAAAATTAGAACTCCGTGTGGGACCCACTGACGCGTTTTTCTGTTAAATGGGTCCCACTTATTGGACCAATCGGCTATGCAGCATAAAAAACGATTTTTTGACGTTTAAAACGATAGGTTAATGATCTAAATAGCCGGAGATGTAATTGGGACAGTGAAATGACGAATGAGGACATAGCCTTTTAGAATAATTCACAAGATAATATGATATTCGTGGTGAGAATAGGAAGAGATAAAGGGTAAGAAAGGAAAAATGTAAAAATGGCACGGAAAGCATGGAGTACTACTACCTGAGAAGCTTGTTCAGACCTGCAATGGCTTCCTCATATATTTCAATCGCCATTTCCTCTTTCTGCAAAATCATAGAATTTTCCGAAAAAGTTTTTAACGAGATCGAACCCAAACTTCAGAAGAATTCTCAAACTCGTATATATAGATGCATAAAAATACACACAATTATTATACATACAAACGTTGGATGCATATATATTTATATATATTGGAAAAAGTATTCTATTCAATTATTGGATCATTGATCGTAAAATTCTCAAAAATCTCCCTGATCAGGTAAGAACATCAATCGTGGAAGCTAAGAAAATTCGATATCAACGAATTATGGAATCAAACGATAAAAACAGACTGTAGCAGAAATATATGAAGATTTTGATATAATTCATACGAACCTTGGGGATAAATCCACGGGATCACTGTTAATTTTCGTGAAGAAAATTGTCTGTGAAAGTGTTGGTTTTAGATAGTGGGCTGAGAAATGGTTCATATGTCTAAATATGGATCATTGAATGGATTAAGGTGGTTGATTATAGTATTGTTATTTGAATTTTTAATCATGGAGGAAAATGTAGTGGACGGCATAAAGGGTGCAGGTGATGACTTGGCCGTGATCGACTCAAATCAATTTTACTATTTTGGTAAGGATTATATAAAATGTTTTATTTTAACTTTTTCGACTCAATTTTGTGTTCATCGATTTAAAGTAAAATATATTTTTGAGGAAGATTGAGGGATAATTTGACAAATATTTAAACGGTTTTTATTATCTGGAGTCGGAGATCAACTGTCACTGACACGATAAATTCGACCAATACTGGAATAATGTAATTTTAACACTAGTTTCAATAATATTAAAATGACATCGAATGAAAGGCCTAACTAAATCGTATCACACAGTTTCACATTTAATTGAATCTATGATATAGCATTAGTTAGACCGGTGTTATAAAACAAGTTGTGTTCAATAATATTATTCATAGTATCATTTTTCTTGTCCAAAGCTCTAACTAACCTTTACGCCATTAATAATGTTATTTAGTCCTAATATTAGATTATTAGAAAATGTAACAGTGACTTCACTACTACACGAAAATACATAGAGATAAACTTAACACCACTAATACTAAATTTAGTCCCTTTTTTAGCCCTTTTTTCTTGTGGAAAAAATGTGTTTTGGAATAGCAATTTTTTGGAGAATGTGTGGTTAAAAAGTAGAAAACAAATTTGAGTTCACTTGTAAATTTATTTTATAGAAAAATGTGTGGTTAAAAAATAAGTTTTGAGAAGAAAAAAAAAATAAAAATATGGCTCAAACAATGAGTCAATTTAAAGTCATGTTTCGATTGATGGTATGAATAGAGACATTAGAAAGTCACATTGTCACAAGAGAAATAAGTCAAAATCCATGTACCCTTCTTCAATACTCCCTTCAACACAAATCAACGAAACATGGGATCAAGTTCTAGACTTGTAGTTAAAATAAGGAATAATTGCCGTAGCGGTATTAAACATTTCATTAAGTAGCGGATTGTGTCCAAACTTTTTATTTGTGTCACCCATGATAACAAACCTTTCAAAATGTTACAACTAAAGTTCAAATGAATGGTTTCTATTAGTTTGACTGTTAGTGGACCAACTAATTGATTTTGATGTAATTTTACATTTTTATGATAAAATAACCAAAATCAAATAATTAAAATTAAAAACCCATTTCCACCCTCTTCCCCCCACCCCACCCCACCCCAAATATGCAAATCTGAGAAATCAAAACCCAAAATTAGACCAAATCTGCAAATCTTTGTTTAAAACCCATTTTTTTCAGTAGAAATCAAAATCCATTTTTTCAGTACAAATCTGCAAAAAAAAAAAAACAAAAAACAAAACAAAACAAAAACAATTTATTTTCTTCATATTTTGGGTGGGGTTGGGGTGGGGGTGTGTGGGTGGATGGATGGATGGATAAATGGATAAATGGAGAAGAAGAAGAATGTGGAAATGAGTTTTAAATTTGAATTATTTGATTTTGGTTATCTTATTATAAAAAAATGTAAAATTATCAATTTAATCTTTTAAAATCAATCAAAAGTATTGTCAAAGTCAATTATTTGGTCAACTAACGATCAATCTAACATAAATCATCCATTTGGACTTCAGCTGCAACATTTTGAAAAGTTTTGTACAATGAGTGACACAAATGAAAGGTTTGGACAAAGTCTACTACTTAATAAAGGTACCGCTGCTGCCATTATCCCCTAAAATAATTAAGATCTTGGAATTAAAAATAAACACCAAATTCTGAAAAACAAAATCTTGAAAATTTGTATTTGAATTATTATTTGATCCATTACCAATGAGAATCTTAAATAATATGACCCAAATTATATCTACAAATTTTATTTATTTATTTATTTATTTTGCATAAAAACTAATATGTTCATCATATATTATTATTTAATTAGAGATAATCAGAAGTGGCGAGTGTAACGTACGTTTTGGACGTTTTCATATAGTTATAATTGTATGAATGACCCATTAATAAATAAATGAGATTATTAAATTATTAGTTTTCTTTTCTGCTGAGATTATTGAAATATGGCTTGTGGGGGGTTCTATTGGGTAAAGTCAACTAAGCAGTATTTGGGTTATGATTGCCCCTTGGCAAATTGAACACAGGTTGGTTCAACATTTGCCCCGTTTATCCCCCATTATTTGAGATTATAATTTTTGAAATAGTATCGATTTAAAAAATGTGTGATTAAAATGAAGAGAAGATTTTGAATTTACGTGTAATATTATTTTATTGTAGAATGTGTGATCGGTAAGAAGGGGATGAAAAATGAATTATAATTTTAAAGGGATCAAACGGTTCCAATTCTTTTTTTGTGTTTGTTTTTCAATGCAAGGCAATTGTTGTACGCAAAATGGAAAAAATTCGCTGCCTTATTTTTATATTATTTTATTTTATTTCAATTGACTTTTTTGTTCAATAAAATATAATTAGACAAAAAATCCTAGATGAGAGGGGATGCAGGAGTCCCTGCTGGCCCCCACCCTTTTACTATCCCTAATAGGCACGATTGACTTGCATGCACAAGATGATGCAACTCTATCGTCTACTCACTTTATTGATTGGTAATTATACAACGACGACATGAGAAATCAATTCATATCATACAAAGTTCTATCCAACCTAAAGCATTTTTCTCTTACTACAGAACACTAACTAGACAGTCCCTTGGATCTCACGCTAAATTAAATTTCTCTAATTGAGTTAATCATTTTAACGATAAAACATTGGAAATGAGAATAGTGAAAACCTTTAGTAACAACCACGCTTTTGCTAACCAAACACCGTATATGCAAAGATAGAGAAACATCCCCTCAATCTCTATCATATAAAAAGTGTCAATTAATTCACACACGATATATATAAAATTTGTCCTAACATACAGTTTCGTCCCAGAATTCATCGAAAAGCACCATAGAGAATCGAAAGAAGATTTCGAATGTCTAGAGTGTTTGTTTGCAAGATATGTTTTCAAGTGAAATATATGTTTTTGGAGAACGTCCAACTAAAAAATTAGGGTAAAGTTATGGATTTGATAAAATATGGTTGAAAATATTTTTAGAAGAAAAATTTTTTTTAAAAAAATCCCCAAACAAATCTAGAATTGAACTCCCCATGTAGGACTTCGCCCCAACAAAATTGTTTATCACGATATTTATTGCGTTTACATATCCCAAAAAGTTAGGCGCCAAATTTGACCTTCTAAATACAAGGGAATAAAGAGATATTTAAACAAGGTTCGACCCATGATACTATGCAAGGGACCATCACAACTATTCATCATTTAATTAACATGTCTTTCCTGTTTTGTGGAACTCGTCAATATTAAAAATTAATAAAAATAGATATTATCTATGAATCCATCAGAATGCTGTTAAAAATAAAATTTTATTATTTATAATGTAAATAAATAATAAATTATTATTACTTATAAATCATTTATTAATTAGTCAAACGGAATGTAAATAAATAAATACATTTTCAAATTATATTAAAAGCATACACGTATAAACCTGCTATCAATTTTCATCTTATTAAAATTGAATTGAATCTTGAATAATATAAGAGTAAATATATTTACTAAGTTTTCTTAACTGCACCATATTTTATCTGTGATGAAGATGTTCAATTTTTATTAAAATTTTCAATTGTGTTTCCAACCTTTTTCGTCAATTTTATCGTGTCCTTCTATTAGTTAGCATAGTTTTATCTATACTTAAAAATAATAATAAATAAATAAATGTGTTAGAAGATAACCCCTATTTGGTGGGGATTAAAATTAGATTTTTATTAGATTCCGATAAAAATTAATAAAATTTGTGGTTGAAAAAGTTATGGATTCCATAAAATATGTACTCAAAATTAAATGTTAATTTTGATTTATATTAAAATCAAAATTTTAATCAATACCAAACATGGACTAATTTTGTCCAACCATCTTAAATAAACGTGATAAACAACAAATATAAAAATTAGACAAAATGTTATTTCATTCTTATAGGGTATTTGAATCATGTTAAATGTACATTAAATTTGACATTGTTATGGGGTGCATTTTTTTTACACATGAATAACTTTGACAAATCAATGGGAACACTTGAAGTGTCATCCTTAATGTACACAATTGATGAACAACTAGTTTAATCCATTTGAATAGAAATTGTCATCGGAGATAAAAGTGTGATAATTAATTGAAGATTAAAGATAATAAAGCGAAGAAAAATATTAGACATAAATGTAAAAATAAACAAAATTTAAGGGACCGTGCTAGTTATATATTTATGGGAGGGTGGTAAGTGGTTCGGTATGGCCGATTTCTAACAGAGTTTCAGATGAAATTTTAAATTTGGTCCAATTTTAAACAACAGTTTAACATATATATTTTTTCCTATTCGCTTTATTATCATTATCTCAATAATTTAAAAAAAAAATCATAATTTATTGGCGATAAAAGAACATAACTATATACATTAAACTAAATTTAAGGTGCCGCTATTATGAAGATTTTAGTTCTCAATGTTTCCGGTGTAAAAGCATTTCCACAAGACTCTTTAGACATGAGATGCTCTTTATTATAAAGAGTCAACCTTTAAAATTATATTCCAAGAGACTGTTTAACTTAATATTTTAATTTAGAAAGTGAGTTTGACTTTCCAAATTTGGAGAGTCAAATCCACTCTCTATAATAAAATGTATTCAAGGTATTTCAATTTTCAATGTATGAAAATAATAAAATAATCTAAAAAAAGTTAGTTAAAATAAAAGATGATGAAAAATAATATATATTTTTTGGGAGTGGTAAAATTAAATGTTAAATATAAACTTCAAATTTTTTTAACTCTCTAAATTTATAGATACTCTCAAAATGATAGAATATGCTTTTTAAAAATAGAGAGTCTCTTGGAAATACTCTAAAAATGAAAGCCGAAAAGGTTTTAAACTTTGGTGTTATGGCTTTGACTTTGATGGATTGAATGGCAAATTAGTGCAATTAATTATTTTTTGATATTTGAAAATAGAAATTGAATATGAAAAAAATTAATAGCTCTATTTTATTTGGAGGTAAAGATTATCAGTATACTTTTAAAAAATATTTTTTTTTTTTTAACTGTTAAAATAGTTTGATTTGGTTTCAAACCTCCATTAGCGCATTTTAGTTTAGTTCAAAATTGTTCAGCTGACGACGATGAGTTCACATGATACCAAAACAATGGTTTCAAAAAAGTGATTAGGTTTCTATTTTTTTGCTTTGACAGTTTTTCTTTATAGGCCTATATATATTAAGATAAATTATAGCTGAGCTCTCCAACCTTTCCATAGTGTAGCTTTAAGTTCCCAACTTTCAAAAATGAGGTTTTTGATCACCAAAGACATTTAAAAATGCGACTTTAACTTTCAAATTGAATTTTCGTCACATAAGGACTCAAGTTTACATATTCAAATAGGTTTGGAAACTCAAAACCTTAGTTTGAAGATTGAAGACCCCTAAAAATACACTGAAAAAAGTTGAAGAGCCCAACCTTAATTTACTTTATATGTAACTTCAACAATTTTGACATAGTCACCCAATTATGATAATACGATTTGTATTTCCATAAAAGAGTTCTAAAATTTTATCCTAAAATGTCAAACTTATTAAGAAGAGCAGTCTAAACATTTACACTTGTAGTTAATTATTCAACATACCCACTCACGTCAGAATGATTTCTTTTTTTCTTACTTAATTTTCATTAAAACCTAACACATGCATAATTTCATTAACAATAAAATGTTATAAAAATATAATTTAAATATATAAATAAATGTAGCACAAAGATAAATATATATTACCACGGGCCCTCCCTTGCAACAGAGCATCATGCATTTTCCTAATTTTCCAGACATATGTATCTGTAGATGCTCCTGAAACGTTTAATTGCTAATTAATTAATTGACGTTAAAGATAAAATTTAATTAAATAAACTTGTTTCCATTATATGGTTCGAAGTAAAAACCAACTCAGATTTAAAGTATTAAAAAAGAAAAAGAAAACACTACAGTTAGTTCAACTTTGAGAAAACATTCATTTTAGTCCCTCAAGTTTTTTTTATTAATCACTAGTAAAGTTTCAATTTCATTTCAATTTGATGATCACCAAATAAAATTTTATATCAAAAGTTAACATCTTTTTCCACATCAGACAAATTTTCTAATATTAACTAATCTTCATATTAATTAGTTTGCTACTTCAGCTTGAGAGCAAGGCAAACATCGCACTTTTAACACAAAAATCGACCTACTAAAATGCAATTTTAATAGAACGAGTTTTTCAAGTTAAAATACACATTTTTTGTCACATAATTGGACAATAAACGAGTCTCATTAACACCTATATTGTGCACATAAGAAATCAATCTACCATGTAGAAAATAACGTTAAACTTTTGTGATGGAATCATTATTGAAGAACGAAAATTAGATAAATGAGTTATCCGATCTCCGAATTTAGGTTTTCCAATGAGGTGGTTCAACGTTAACATAGTAGTCGGAAATAGAAGTGTATATACAGAGAGAGCGAGAGAGAACCTGCGTAACTCTAAAATGTATAGGAGTGAATTCTTCTGTGTAGAAATAAGGTGTCCTTGTATACAGTGACCAACTGTTGAAAATGGTTTAGCAGAAACTGAGGGAGAGAGGGGCCATTTTCTTCATATGGGACTGACCAAAAACAAAGGAATGTTTGTTGTGTTGGTGGGTTTTGTGTGCTTTTCAATATTCGGCTAAATAATTTTCAAAATTAACTAGAGACAATGAAAAATGGCAAGTGTGGATAAAGAAGATAGAAACTGATGAGTTAACCAGTGATTGTATGGTCACTATTGTAGATGATAGAGTCACATGTTTACATATCACCTTCAATTCAATTCAATTCAATCTTCTTGGGAGTACACCAAACTTTCTAGGCCACAATCTTGTACTATGTTCATATAAGTCGAGGAAGGTTTGGTGGGATCCTAATTCGGTAGCACTCTTATTACATGTTTAATACGTTGAATTTAACATGATAACTGATAAACATCACTTGTGCTACTTCTTTAAATCCATTTGTTTATTTAAAATTAGCCACTAGTCACTATCCATGTTGTAAGTTCGGTATTACGTGGTAGTTCCTGCGAAAGGTTAAACTAGTGGTGGATACATTTGTGTATATATTTAGTTCGTTCTCAACATTCATTTAAAAAAAGATCGGCCAAAAATGATCATTTTAATGACGGTTGAGAATGAACTAAGCTCCATGTTTGGCCTCCATCATTTCAAATAAATAGTATTTTTTTTTTAAGAATGTGTGATCAAAAAAAAATTATTTTACGTGTAATAGTATTTTATGGAAGATTGTGTGGTTGAAAATAAGTGAGAGAAGAATAAATTTTTAGAATAATGGGAACCAAATGGGGGCTAAATAATCCGATCCACGCGTAGTAAAAGGAAATAGAGCGACAAATTTACAGGAAATATAAGATGGTTAAAAACTATTTGGAAACTCAACTTATGGATATGCCCTATTTTAATCACTCTTTTTTTCTTTTACGAAATTAACACTAAACTTACTTTTATTATCTTATTAGCTGATCCATGTGTATAATTCAAAAAATTTACCGGGTCGGCAACTCAAATTTTAAAATATTTTTGAGATTTGTGTTTGATAGATATTATTAAGAAAAAAAATGTATTTTAAATAGTGATATGATGTGAAAGATGTGGTTAAAAGTAAGGAAAAGTATCGATATGATGGAAAATATAATTTTATTGCAAAATGCGTGGTTGAAAATGAGTTTTGAAAGAATGTGTGTCAAACAGTAG
>CAIGRP010130281.1:0-11521 GCA_903798385.1 Fraxinus cuspidata
TTGAGTGTTTCAGTTATAATCAAGTTAAAATTTTCAAAATTTGTTTTTGGTATTTTCAAAACAATTTTTCAAAATGTCAAAAAGAACACATTTTCAACAATCTCAAAATGGACACTCAAAACACAAAACTCAAAATGAATTTAAAACTCAAAACTGAAACACAAAGAGAACAGCCCCTAATTTTTCTAGCTAAATGAATATTTTCTACTAGATAACATTATCCCTAGGTCTCTCTTTTGTGAAAGTCCCTCAAATAAAGGCACGACTGCTCTAATAATGCTCTTACAACTACATTACGTAGAAGTTAACCGTAAAACCGATTTTAAGGAGGATACCCAATTTATTTCTTAGTCCACGAGATGGCCTCTCATGATTTATATATTCCAATTTAAGGAGGGTACCCAATTTACTTCATCCCCCCCAAACCCGCCCACAACAACTTCCACGAAATCTAGAGATTTGTTAATCCAACTGTCGATCAACAACATAGCAAAATTGGCACTGTAACTCAATTAATTTCATTATATGCATATATCAATGTAAGTATAACGCTAACGAAAATTGCCGGACTAATGATGGTCCGAGGATGACAATGAATACGAGGAAGACATTGACGAGCAAGGCGTCCCAATTGAACTATCCGGTGAATTGCGGCATACGGGGCATGTCCCATTGAGCTTAAGCCATTCATCTATGCAATTGGCATGAAAATAGTGGTTGCACTCTGGAATGGACCTTAACGTCTCCTTGGGCTCGTAGTCGGATAAGCATATCGAACAAGTACTGTCACTAGACTTTGGAAGCCTTCGGCTCTCCCCGAGCACTGTCTTGGGGTAAGACGCGATGGTTGGCCCATCGAGGCCAGCAGCTCTGACCACCGGCTGCTGAGAGATTGTAATGGTAGGGAGCTCACTAATGTTTAAACGACTACGGTGACTCAAAACCCTGATCCTACCAAATGCGAAACAGGCAAGTCCGATTAAGCACAAGAGTCCCGGAACTCCAACGCCAACTATAATCCCATATTTGGCACTTCTGGGAAGACCTGAAATATAAATTTAACAACAGAGGCCGTGAGTAAAAGTACCCTATAATATAACATTCTTAAAGGATACAAAATACTGGGGAGAAACAGCAGCAACAATATCAACACGGCCTTAAGCTCTATTCTATTCTCAGTTCGTTTAATCTATTGATAAAGACGCATAACCAGTGGAATAATCTTCCTTGAATCATCATACTACAATCCAAACTGCTGTCACCTTGGGCATATTCTAGGTACACATTTCATGGATAAATTATATTTATTTGGACACCATTTTTGACCCATTCCAACATTATTAAAGCTACTGTTCACGGTCTTCGCAATCCAGTCAATATTTAAATAAAAAGTCGCGTGCATTTATCATGTCGAATCTTATTTAGTGGAGCTTACCAAACATACAGTAATCACTTTCTTAGATAGTGTAGATTAATCTCTTATAAGACAAAGTTCCCAGGTTACATAGCAGGCTTAAATCACAAGGGACTGTTCTTGAGAATTACTTGAACATGCTAGTACAAAAAGGTAAAGAACACCTTAATCTTTTTTCTCTTTCAGCATATTTGTGGGATCAGAATAAGAACAATCGAGATTAATGAGTATCAACCAGATTGGACGGTGATTACATTTAAATGTAAATTATAATGAAACATTGCTTTCTGTCCAGCAGAACTATTTGACCACTGTTTGTTTAACTACCAAAGCTAAATTTATCACATTCAACATTGCCAACTGCTCTGTGTGTGTGTGAGTGTGTGACTCATGGGAGACGTGCCTGCAAACTAGAATCAGAAAAGAAAATAACTCTTCTGAGGAATAGTTTGTCGATGAATATCTATTTTTTTTATTTGATTGAAACATTAGAAAATGAGAACAAATTTTAAACACAGAGGTTTTAACAAGCTTTGAGCCTGCCCTGTTGTGCAAAACAAGCTAATTTTTTTTCCAATCAAATTTAACAGTCCTTCCCTAGGAGAGTTCATATGCGAACTTCAGAACCTATTTGGGGCATGGAATTAGTCTTGGAATTGAATTATTATAGAATGATTTCCTTTAGTCCCATTGATCAGACCTAATTTTTCTGCTATATTTAGCAATAAACCAAATCAAGTGCAAAAAAGTGATGCATCCAACCCCAAATTTATTGGGACAAGGCTTCGTTTTTTGTTATTTTCTTCACTATAATTCTGATGCAAAGCTAAGGAGAACAAAACTTACCGTGATTAGGAGGTCTTGAGCAACCAATTTCAAGAACTGTATTGTCTTCGAACCCACAAATCCCACCATTAGCTTCACAAGATCTGCATCTAGGTTCATTCCATGTCAACTGAAAATCCTCCCTGATTTGCCTTGATGACTGGTACTGAGAAACATAGCGCTGTATGGGAACTGAAACATTAGAAATCATGCGACAGGACGGTGGAATCTGTTGAGCTGATGAATACGAAGCCATAGCCATAACAGTATAGTTTTCACCACTAAGGCAAAACAATGGAAAAAGATCGTATGACATGTACTCTGTCCAGTCGGAGGAGCAGTTAAGGAAAGTGAATTTCCTCGTATAGGTACCCTCAAAAGGAGTTCGCGCAAGACTGAAATTCAGGATTCTTTTTGGATCACAGCGATCAGGATTATTGATAAGAATGGTCTGATGAGTGTAATCTATGTAGTCTAATACAAATTCACCGGACAATGGAAGGCTAAGAATTGTTTGGCTTTGGTCGTTGCAAAAAAGGTGGAAGCCCGGATAGCCACAATGCTCCGGTTGCCGGCCTATCAGCCGGAACGGAAACCGGATTCTCGGCCCTTGAACACTATCACAAGATGCAGGGGTGCAAACATCAGCACAAAGAACTGGTTGTGTAAAGGAAAAGAAGAAGAAGAAGAAGAAGAAGAACAGTGCTAAGGTTTCCATGTGGTTGAATAAAACAGAATTCTATCTTGATTCCAGCTGAACAAGGAAAACAAACGCCTTGGGACAGATTTCCTAGTGTTCGTGCAATTTATTCAGTCGGAAAACACAGATAAGAATTGATTTTGTAACAGTTTATCAGTGCCAAGAAAAATTGTGCCAATCATATTAGGCTATTTGGTAGTTGGACTTTCTAGACAAGTACAACTTCATTTTCAGACAATGAAAAAAGATCAAGAAAACGTTAAAAAGCAACATTAAAAATTGACTAGTTGGGTTCTAAAAAGTCAACTATCAGCGGTAAGTGATGTCATAAATTCAATCAACTTTGGATATAAACACTTTTAATATATATATTCTTACTTGTGAAGTAAATAGTTGATCTCACATGTTAAAGTATGGTGATACTTGAATGAAGAAGTAGATATTTTGTTACAGAACAAAACATTGGAAACCCGCTTAGAGATTCCACAGGATAACTATCCAAGTGTCAGTGGTTAATCTCTAATTTTCGATAGTTGAATTGGTCATTTGGTTAGAGGTCATTATAGTGCCTTTAGTGATTGAATTGGTCATTTGACTTGAGTTCATTATAGTGCCTTACATGAGGACATCTATACTTTGGTGATGTTGGATGTTGCTCTACCAAGGAACGCTAACACGACATCGTTCGGGTATATCAAGAATCATATGAAGGTTGTGAATGATCAATAGAGAATTTGTCATTCTTAGATAGTAACAGATTATAATCTATATTTCATTCAGTCAAGTTGATAATGAAATCATTGGCCAATGTGAACTCACAAGTCGAAAAGGAATTTTCGACTTGCATTGACTTAATAGTGGGATGAAAGATATGTTCGATAATTGAGATTGACACATATACATATCTCATAATTGATCAGATCATATTGACGAATGGATTATAATTTCACGGTAAACGAAAAAGTTTGATTTTGTCATACCACTGACATTTTCGGCCACATATATTGCCCGACACATTGATAGATGTCAATTTGAGAAGCGAATGTGAATTAATGATAAACTAAAAGGGGTAATTTCATTTATCAATTTTGATTAGATCAAAATAATAATTCACGTCGTTATGCATCGTGATCGGGAACCTAATAGGTCACACATAAAAGGAGAACCACAAGAATAAGATTCACCAATTAATTAATTAACAAGCCTTGTAAATTAATTAATTGAGTTACTTGTTAATATGTACGAATTAAATAATTGGATTAATTAATTCATGAACCGAATTTAATTAATTTGATTAATTAAATATTGGATTGAGTTAAGTTTAAGAGACGGGTCAAGTCCACTTGTACTTATATTAATAAGCTATTAGGGTTTCAGAAAAATGGAATAGAACGCGATTCATATTCTTGCTGGCACAGGAAAAGCGAAACATTAATTCTCTCATTTTTGTTCTCTGAGTGAATTTTAATTTGATGTTGGGCAATTTGACAGTTGTGTATTGCAGTTCGTGATTGTTCGGATTTGAGAATCAGCAAATGAGTTTGCAGAATTCATCAAGGGTATTATCCTAAACACAGTTTCTATCTAAACACAAAACAAATCTGTGGTGGGAATTATAAATAATTTATTTTTCGCTGTGCGTGATTTAGAAAATTCCCAACTTAGTTATAGAAATAAGTGTGAATATAGATTAAGCTACGCATAGTTGATTCAATTCCACTAAAATTGTGAGCTACATTTATACGTAAAGCTTTTTATGTATGAGTTCAACATTTTTTTATTTTATCAACTTCTGATGCTTGAAACTTTTACAAAAACATAAATGATCTGGCTGATAAAGAGAATTGAATAACGTGAAATATGACTCTTGTTCAAAATAATATATTTCGAATAAAAATCACCACAAGTGTACGATTCATGAACAAGTAAGAAAGTAGATTTTTGAGTCTGAATATCGTTCCACGAAGATTGATTAGTTCAATTCCTATTATCTTGACATTAACCGAAACTATAATAAAATGACGTATTTGTTTTGATGAAGTTATAACTAAAATAATACTAAGTATGCAATTATAAATGATTTAACTAAATTAAATGCAAACAGCGTTAAAAGTAAGTTGGAGTGTTTTAGTTTATGATGAATGTACTATGATCACGAATCTCTATATAATAATTCGTTTTAAACTTAGTTCTACACTTTAACAACATGATGAAATATTGACGAATCAATGTTCCTAAATTATTCAACACTCTCTCGTGAGCAATGTCAAACATATTCTCATATATGAACCAACTATATTTATAATGGATGTGGGGCATGACGATATATTTCATCCCCTATCGAACCCTATGACAATTTATATATGTCGAACCTATTTTCATTCTTTCAAATTCATTAAAATAAGTCACCAAATTCACATAATTACCATGCACAATAATTGTGGAGAAAAGAAAATCATATAAATTGTTCAATATCCAAAAACGTGCTTTTGATGTCAAAAATGTAAAATTAAATATTAAAATTTTATATTACATAATTCATCGTTCTTCTAATATAAATAAATCTAACCTAACATGTTATGAAGAAGAAAACACAAAGAATATTGAAAAATCGATATCACCTAATATAATTCTTGAATTATTCTTCTGTTATTGGTTTTAATCTTCGTGTTCTTCGCTTGTCATCTGCTCCACAAACTCTTCAAAATATGTTGTAATGTGTTGTTCTTACTTTTGGACGGCCTTAGAGTTTTAAAAGACGCTCCAAGATTTGTTTCTATAAGAGTTGTATTCAAATTAAGAAATCAGAAAATTTTCCTCGATTTGGCATGAGCGAGCGCCTAGTAAAAAATGGGACGGCCGTCCAGGCTTAAAAAATGACCCATGTTGATGAGGTTTAGGGTCGAGCAGCCGCCCAACCAATATAACTGGAATATTGCCCAGTTATAGAACTTTCGCAAAATTTCTTTTCAGCCTTTTTCTTCATTATTTCTTCCATCTTGGTCCTCCATATTAAATTACTTTAATTTTAGTGCTTCGACTTTTACTCACATGCATATTCGTCCCAAAAATTCCATCAATTTGTCAATTTATTCTTCTTTATTTTCCAATTACTTAGAAACGGGTCCAAAACTGAGATAAGATAAAATTAATCTAAGTTAAGTAAAATGTAATAATAAAATGACACAAAAACTTAGTAATATGGCATCGAATAAGTGCACAAAAATGCACTTATCAACTCTGAAAGAATAGAATTTAAAATCTTATTTATTTTTGTGTTATATTATATCATGCTCCAACTGATTGGATATGCGTTCTACCTCTCGAGATTTTCAATACTCAAGTGACACATACATACACGGAGATATTGACAAAGAGTCAACAAAATATATAACTACATGGGACATAAAAATTTTAAAATATAACTTTATCTTTCTTTTACTTTTTAATTCCCAATCCCTCGACTCCTTAATCTTTTTCATTTTAGGCATTCATCAACATGAGGTCCAAACCACATATTCCTCGCGGTTTATAATTTATAAGTGACAAATTCCAAGCTTTCTACATCTAGTAAGTCCAAATCGTGTCCAATCATAATTAGGTTTTTAATAACATCAGTACGTCTAAAAGTCTAAGTTACTAAAAGGAGAAAAAAAAACACCTACAAAAAGTTATTCCTAGTTTGACATAAATTTCGAATGCAAATGACAACATCACTATTGAATACGAATAAAGGATTAAGGATTCAATTTTATTTTGAAATCTTGCAAAAAGCACGGCAAAAATATATGTATAGTTTCAAAAAATCGTTGAAATTAAGATAATGGTTTCGATTATAACTTTATGGAAAGGAAAACTTGTTTGTTAGTCTGTAAGCATAGTTGAACAAAAAATAAATTTAATAGATATTTTATAATGCTTAGACTAGTACTCTTTTGTTTTTCAATAATGATGCTTGAATAGGCTTGTCTAGAAAAAAAAATGGACGGAGTGACTTTTTAGCACTTGATTGGGTTTTTTTTTTTTTTCAAATTTTCTAATTATGTGTCGACATGTATTCCTTTATTTTTAACCTGTCATTAAGCATGTTTGTGTAGCATAAATTTTTTTTTTTCGTGTATTTGGAAATAGTAATGTAAGATAAAAATAAAAGGGACACGCAATGAAATTTTCAAGAACAAGTTTTTAATAAACCCATCTCTCAGTTCCAATCCTTTTCTATCATTAATTGCTATTTTTTGATTGAATAATTGAGCAATAAAAATAGCTAAAAACAAGCACCAACTCTACCAAACTGTTTTAATTTAATATACACAAATAGGGATATCTAACAAAAGTCGAGATTGTATATTTATATTTATCAGATTTACTCACAACGTACAAAAGCGCATCTAGTGTAGTGGTATCATAGTACCCTCCCACGGTACTGACCGGGGTTCGATTCCCCGGATGCGCATTGGAGCAAATTTTTTTATTTTACTTTTTGTGTGTACAAGTATTCATGAAATATTGTTTAAACAGTGATTTCCTCTAATTTCTATAGTTATAAATTGAAATAAATGTAAAAAAACAAATAAATAAAATGTAGTACAGTAAAATTATTTTCACAATTGATATGTTGTATTGAAAGATTAAGATAAGATTTTATTCAACATTTTTGAACTTGAAATCCATCAAACTTCAGTTAAAACAATATGAATCATTGATCGTACCAACTTACAAGGGAGTGCTTCCAAGGGGTGAACAATGTTACATTTGGTTTTGATTCCAAGATAATTGAATCGAACCATGAACTAATGATTTTTTTTATATATAATGGAACAAAATGGTTTTATTTAAGATATGGAACAAAACGTTCAGTTTTGGTTTGATTTGATTTGGTTCTATTTTCATTTTTTATATTTTTAGACTAGCACAATATCTTTAAATTAGTAATTTATACCTAAAAATATATATATATCAAACATTCAGCAAGTTCAACTTATCAATCATCAAGATCATAAAAGCCTAAACTAACAAACAAAAATAATCATAATTTAAATACACAAATCAATTTTGATTCCCATACAAAACATTGTTTAATAAGTAATATCAATGATTCTCTAAATTAATTGCAGCAGTTTTGATAACAAACTCACAATAAATGATGAATTATACAAAACTTTAAAATCGACTTTTACAGGCAACCATTGACTGTTTAATATTCCATAAATATTTATTAGATTTTTCTCTATTTATTTGTGAATAACACAAATAATTCATCAAACAATCAAAGTAAAAAAATAATTTAAACAATTTGTAAGTGACTGGCCAATTTCATCTTTCGATCTTGAAAGAGTCTCCTCCACTGACGTGATGAAATGTGGTGCCAACGTGTGGCGGTGCTGTGTAAATTGAAAAGAAGCGAATGAGAAATAATTCAAATGAATTCAAAATTAGGGTGTACACAATTAATAAGTTGTATTCAATGACCCAAAATCGATTAATAAGTTGTACACAATTAATAGGTTCTCTCCAATGAATACAAAATTAGAGTCTCCACTAATTAATACATATACATATATATACATATACATTCATATATATATATATATATATATATATATATATATATATAATAAGACATGGGATTGAGGTGCTCATACATAAAATGTCTCGAATCTAAAGTATATATATATATATATATATAATAAGACACGGGATTGAGGTGCTCATACATAAAATGTCTCGAATCTAAAGGGTTAAGTTGAAATGTTGAACCCAACAAAACTTGACAATGTTTTCACAGGACCGCCCGTGATCGGTGCTCAATAACAATGAGGTAAGAGGTAGTCATGTTTGGATACTAGGTTTTTCTAATAGTACAGGCACGTGATTTTATTTTTATTTTTATGATTACAACTCCCATTCACCACTGCAGTCTTTCGTAATAAAAATGTCAATTGGAGGTGTTCACTTTCTAACTCCATTGTTTGAGTTTGTGTCATCTCATTGTTCATTGTTTTGGGTAATGCGTCATGTGTGGTAAGTTGAGATGACAATTTATGCAGACTTGAATAGAAAACTCTGGACCTTTTTCTTATGGTTGGTTCCATGACTTTTATAGTTCTTTTTTGTTGGAAATATTAGATACATGGCCTTTTATCTCACTATGCATTTACTTGTTTTCTTGAGAAGTTTATCAAACATCAACATAAAGTTATATATGCGAGTGTAACCATGCAAGTCAACGTAACACAAATTGTGGATAAAATAAGAAAATAATGATTTCGATGGTCAGAACATGTCTTGCATAGACCGAAAAAAGTTCATGTTACCGAGAGTAACGTTATCTTAGTAGAAGGAAAGCTAAACCAAATTTAACATGCGTAGTTAATCTTCTATAGATGCGACATAGGATGAGATGAAGTTGTATCAAATGACTCGCGTAGACAATCCCCCAAATTTATAGGGGAGACCTTTTTTTCTTTCTATGTATATAAATTCAAAGAACTATGTTATATGTACATAAAGATTGATACATTTGTTTACTATCCTTGTGAGTTGGCAAATTTTGATAGATCGATATTGACAATACATTTTTTCAATCAACTGTCAGATTTTTAACACATGTGATGTCAATTAAGGTGTATACAAGTAGTTTAATCCAAATTCAAAATCAACAGTGGTTTGATTGGAAAATAATAAACAGAAGAGATCCTTTTCTCTTCGAAATGTTCTCAATTTAGATGCTAGTTCTGAGTTACATAAATGACTGGCATTGAATGACCAATTTTTTGTTGGATGGTTAATTTCGTACCAATTATGATATTGAATTTTGTTTGCTTTCCTATACAGCGTCCTTCCCGTTGGAGACTTCCTTCTTCAATTGTAAAGAAGATGAAAATATATTTTTGGATGCATACTATGGACTCTTGTGTAATGAGAAATACTGGCAAATAAAATTGGATTTTAATTTGTTAGTGAGACTTAATATGTTGAAAGAACTCTGTGCATAAATGTTTGAGTTTGTTCCCCAACATGGATTACTGTTAAATATTTCCTGTGCATCTAAGTAGCAAGATGATTCCTCTTCAGGTTCTGCATCTCAGCATCAAGAAACATCTGCAGCTGTGGATGTTTCTCGAACAATTTTCTCTGCATGACCGTGGGAGGAAAGGCTTCCGACCAGCCCAAAAGGACACCTGTGTCTCAAGAAGAGATTGAGGCTATCATCGTACGTGAGAACCACTGAGAACGCATAATTATAGGAGTGTTATGAGTTCATTAGTTTGTTATCACCTCTTTCAGACTACTCTGATTTGCCTGAAAGATTATCCAGTCTCTTCAGTTCTTCCATTTGTTGGTCTCAAAGCACAAAATGGTAACTTTGGTTCCAATTTTGCTATATATTTTTTATTCGTTCGTACTTTCTTCTAAAAGAAATAAAATATATCTATGTTTCAAGATGCCGATGTGAGGTGAACTAAGCTAGCCTCGATTTGGATTTAGTTATTGTGAATTTCCACTTCTAATTGATGTGTTGATGCATTTAAATATCCATGAAAAAATTATCTTGGTTTTGCAGTTGTATAAAAATTTGAAAATTTGGTGGTTGGTAGGAATGTTATTACTAACCATTGAGGATTGTTTAGCAATTTTGTGGTCCAAATCTTTGCCTCGAATGAGTGATAATTTGATCTTTGCTATGGGTTCTCAAATCATTGCTTTGGCATTTAGTAACTCATTTTTCCCCTTACTATTTGTTGATCATTTTCTCTTCTGACAGTTGGGCGGCTGTATCTGAACTTCTCGCGGAATCTTTCAGTGAGAAACAACATTTTAACAAGTTCTTGGCTTTCATATCCATCCTTGCACATCTGGAAAATTCGACTGAATCCTTTTTCTTGAAACTTTATGAGCATGCTAATTACTGTCTTTGATTGATGGCATGTACACAAATGGAGAGAAAATAAGATACGTGCATAAATGTATATTCTTGTCCGAATTTGAACTAAGTTGGAGATTATACAAGTGATTGAATATATATAGTCAAATGTGGAAATGAATTTCAATTCCATGTTAAGTTGAAAAATAAAATCCCACAAATTCATAGAAATTCGTTTTTCTTGAAAATAAAGAAAATGCAGCTTAAAATTGTTGTACGTTACAATTCGATTTTCATTTTCACATTTTAATCAAACGGTCAAAGCGAAATTCGTTTTCCTGATATTTTTCATGGAATTCGTTGTAATCAAACGTGTCACATTACATTTCCTTTCACTCATTTGAAAACACTGACAAGTACTGAATATCAAACATTCCCTCCTAGCAAAAGGCTAAAAACCAGTTCCAGTAAGTTGCTGATTATGCATTATTATTGTACAAAAAGTACCGTTAAAGCAAGTTCTCATAGCAGATGAGTTTAAATTTACATCATTAATCGTTCCTCTCTTTCTCTACCATGCTCTCAAGGATTGCAGACCTTGGGTTCACCATTGGCGGCCCTTTTTCGCGACGCTCGAGTTCGTCAAGCCGGAAAGTGATGAGTCTATCCCAATTCCCACCTTCAAACAGAACCCCAGCCTTGCCATCAGTAATTC
>CAIGRP010130286.1:0-10007 GCA_903798385.1 Fraxinus cuspidata
TCTTGAGTGGTTTAATCCCAACAAAGTTGATATACAACACCTCTTTATTTTAGGAACAAGAATATGGGATAAATCTCTTCAATCTCTATATTGACTCCCACGAACCCGAAAATCTTCAAATCTTGATCTTCAATAATTCCTTGGATTTTCTCTTAATTTCTTCTCCTAAAGATGGTGTTTGTTGATTATGTATGGAATCCCCCCTTTGTTTACCCTAGAATCGTTCTTTATATAGTCCCCACGATTTACCATAAGTACCCTAGGAGTTCAATATTAAAACTCAGATTTCAATTTGAATCGAGCCTCAGCTGCGATCGTAGAATGCATTCAGCGACGAGCAGTGATTTCTTTACTCCAGCGGTCAACTACGAACTCACATAACTTTTAATCCACAACTCCAAATTGCAGTCCTTTTTTTGCGTTGAACTCCAAATCTTTCTAATGATACATCGTTTGCCTTGTGAAATCTTTGTGCCAAACTTTATGCACTAATTTTCGTCCCAAGGTCCGAAAGCAAGTTCCTCGTTTTGCATCTTTGTGGTCTTTTTTTGTCCAAACTTCCTCCCTTTTGCATCAATTTTTCAAAATGGGGAATTGAACCTATAAAGGTTAAAAACAACACAATGTGAGTAAAAATTCACTAGATTAAATCTATTATAAGTTTAGGACCTAAATAAGAGTGTAAAACGCACATATTATTTTACATTGAAATTGATACGTAACGGTACTCTTTCATGCGTTTGAGGGGTCTCATCTTTCCTATCCTCGAATCCAATGGAGGTTTTATATACAGTTTGCAAAGACAACATAGACTTTGAGCATGTTTGACTATGGTTAAGAAAAGGTAATGTTTTTTGTATGGAAAATCCTCCCCAAAACACCTTTGTATTTGGCAAAATAAGATACTTATGGTAACTTTTAACCTCAGACAAACATGCTCTACCTCGTGAAAAAGTTTCACACCTAGCACAAATGAATACTTGTTACTAGGATCTCAATTCTGCCAGTAATATGAATCCAAAAAAGGAGGGATGAATGTCAAGGATACAACAAAATAATTGAGAATGTTATATACTACGAAACCATAGAAGTAAATTTATGTCATGTATAAGAGGGACAAATACTTAATTATTTCAAGTATGGTAACTTCTCCATTATGTCACTATAAGATTGGTAGCCGACTGGTGTCTTATAATCCCCGTTTAGGAGTCAGTACTCTTTGAGAATCAAACTGAATGCCAGACATCTAGGATTTTAATATACAGATTGTATCATTGTAGGGCATCTATCAAGCAGTCGTATGCTTCTAGTATTACAGCCGCAGCTTCATCTGACAGAAACCTGCTTCTAGTCCCATACATCCATCTAGCTACTGTTTGATGGCCATTATTTTGAAAAAATGGAATTTTGGATAGTAATTTTTTTTTTGGAGAATGTATGGTTAAAAAGTAGGAAAAAGTTTTGAGTTTACATGTAAAATATTTTATTGTGTAAATATGTGGTTGAAAATGAGTACGAGAATTAAAGAGTTTTAAAATAATGGTTGTCAAACGAGGGCCTAGTAACAAAAAATTTACTTTCGTTTTTGAAGAAATAAAATCCATCTTGCTAAATGGTAGAAATCTTGTAAACCACGTGCCATGAAACTGTAAAATAAATCATGCATTGAATCTGATCTGAGTCAATGAATAACAGAGCTAAGTTTATGCATAGTAAACAAATCATCCCAATAAATCAAACTTTTCAAGTTAAGAAAATCGACAGGGTACAAAAAAAATTAAACATTTCATACTAACTCTGTTTTGTTTCTAAATATGTAATGTGAAATTTCGTACCTCATCAAGTTTACTTTGAAGTTCTAGGAGTTCCTGACAGTATGTGAGGCACTCAGCATGGTAAACAGCAGCCAAGCCTTTAATCAAGGCCTTCCTTCTACTAATGCCAATCACTTCAAAAGCAAGGAATAGGTCAAGTGTGCAACAAGATGTAGTACGTAGCTTCAATTAAGACACTTATGATTTTCTTTGCACAACAAACACAAATATACTCCATTTTCATGTTAATAATGCCAATCATTTCAAAAGAAGAAAGGAAAAGGTCATATTTGCAAGAAGATGTAGCACGTAGTTTCAATTAAGGCACGTTTATTTCTCTTTGTACTACAAGCACAAATATACTTCATCCTCATGCCTGTTGTTTACAGACCAAAGAACTCATTATTTTGTTCAAACAAATCCATCAAAATAATTTTATACACACAACAGTCTTCCGGTTTTCCATAAACAAAATCTCTCCTTTCTTGAATACTCCAGTTTCCTACATTTCTAGGCCATTTCTGGTTGCAGTTGAATATCTCATAAGTTTTGCGTTACTTTGCTTCCTACTTAAAGAAAACATTTCTGAATCCTCAACCATATTGTCATCCAGCCTTCATAAAAATTATAGAGTAAAACAAAAACCACGAGAGAGTTTTTTATTTCCCAGCATACTATTTCCCAGCATACTACTTAGAGAATAAATCAGATACGGACCATAGACCCTACACAAAACTAAAGTGGAAGATAGACGAGATACTGAGATAGGGTGACTTACCACAACTGATCCCCTAACTTATTGTGCAGCTGAAGGTGGGATTGAGGTAGCTATTCTAGTTCGATGCAATAAGAGCAACGAGGCAGAGGAAACTCTGTTAAAAAGTAGAACTAGCAACTTTTACATTAATTTTCAAGTGGATGAGACCAGTCAACTAGTCTCAGTCAAGGAAAGATAAAAGGGTCACCTGGCCAGACTTTGCCTATTTGCATCTGGTGTGCTATTCCCGGACTAGAAGTCTGGCTGTTTGTGGCCCACATGACACATGGGTAAAACCATGCACAACAGAGCAAAGCAACTGAGCTTGGGAGTGCTTAAATTAAAGTTTAAGGAATTATAAGCAGTGTGACGTACAGAATGTATAGTTAATAAGTGGATAGTAGTTGTAAATCCTAGAAAATATGTGGATAATAAGCTTGGCCAAACATGCACGTATTCATGACCAAGTCGATGTAATAACCATAAAAGCCCCCTCCTCCAAGAAAACCTCTACGAAGTGGGAAAAGACATATGGGGGCATTCCATATCCCACCATCAACACGAGCACACCTTCCCCAAACGTCAGTTGTTAAACGTTCATAAATAGTGATGCCTATTTTACAAGCAGACATTCAACCCTAAGCAAGCGCTCGCACTCACAGAGGCTGGACATCTTATGTATCATTCTAGCTCAATCATAAGAGTATGACAGGATAGGCACCCTATTAAGTCCAGCATACTGATGAATACAGCACTCCACAATGTCACTGTAGATTTCAAGCATCTACAATCATGTGAAAGATCGTCCCAAACAAAACCAATCAAATCCACTAAATTACAGACATAACAGTTATACAAGCTCAATCTAACCAGAAACAAACATGAATACACCAACATCCTAGGAATAGAAAAGAAAATTAAACAGATAAAATAACTCTACAAGAAGTAATAAGATTTCAAGTTTCTAATCTAACTTTAAAAGATACTAAAAATAAAACAATCAGCACATTATCCACCTCCGAACAATTCAAGAAAACAAAAGGCTAATATCATATCTAGTTTCAACCAGGCACAGGCGCTTTCCAGAAATTACAAAAGTGCGCATAAGTCACCAATCTTGGGCACAAAACATAATAAAAAAGTTCACAATATTAAGAAAATCTGAAAGACGCGCAGAGAGAGAGTTTACTTCTGCTGGGATCAAAGGGAGAGGGTGGATTTGCAAGAGCCGGGAGGGTTTCGACGCGTGACGAAGACACCGGAGAATGAGGGTCAACACGTGATGAAGACAGCGGAGGTGGAGGTAGAGGCGGAGGAGGAAGAGTAAAGGGGCGTTTTATTTGGAGTTCGCCCATTGATTGAGGAAAACAATAAAAATCCCTGAATTTGAAAGGGATGAATACAGACCCCCTGCAACATGGGACCATTAAGGTGGTTTAGCACCCTTAGGCCTTAGTGTTTGTTTCTTTTCAGTCCGGTGTGAATTAAAATCTGATTTTAATTCTTGTCAAAGTTAAACAATCAATATTGTTGATGATCGACCTACGAGATCGACAAAATACAGTTTGACGTGTACCGTAAGCCTATACTAATACGAGTTCAGGTATATGAGGTCAGCTCGATTATATAGTTTTTCTAGGTCAAGGGAAGCATAATGATTGAAATCTTCTTATACATTATACAAATCATCCACAAACAAGTGACACCTGGCAAATCTCATATCAGCGCCCACTATTCATACCAATGAAATGGTTTAGCTTCCCTCCTTAAGTAATTCATTAATTGTTGAGGACCACGTCTGAGAGTAATCCGACCTGACAGGCCGAGCTCTTTAACCAATCTAAACGTGACAATGTATGTACTTTTTCAGCTCGGCACTACAGCTAACAAGATGGAAAAATAGAGAATGCATGCAGAATTTTCCGTATAAAAAGGAGAGGATCTCTTGGTGAACGACCAATGAATTTTCGATTTTCATTTCAAGTTTGTTCAAAGTTTGTTTATACAATTTTTTATGTCAACAAATATTAACCGCATCTTTCATGGGTCTCGCAATTTTTCAACCACACATTTCAAAAATTTCTATCACAATCTACTAAAAATCTAATTTTGATTCCCACCAAACACTCTCTTAGATTTTTGGTTGGTCCACAAGATCAATGTCATTTGGACAAGGAGATCTAAGTGTCCGTTTGATTGGTTTAAATTTTATGAAAAATGTCACATTCGAGTTCAATTTCTACTTTGGATGTTTGATACGAAAGTGAAAATGAAGTTCGAATTTCAAGGTACAACCACTTTAAGTTTGTTTTTTGCCAATTTCATGGAAAATGCATTTCTATGAGATATTTAGATTTTTATTTTCCAACTTAATGGAATTGGAAAGTTTTTTCATCTTTACCAGTCAAACGGATCATAAAGATCTTGTAAATTTGGAAAAGGAAAATTACTCTCTAAAACTACACATTTTGAATTTTGAACGTCAAGAAATTCAAAAATAATTTATTTTAGTTAGTCTTTTATGTTAAAAAATGGATAAATTTTTTATTTTATTCCTATTAAAATTAATTTTATGATTATTTCAAAAAACAATAATAATTTTGTGATAAAAAACGTCATTTCAACTCTCTAAACTCAATGAGTTGGGCAAGTTGAGACTTGAGATGAAATAATGTCGGTACATTTATCCTTCTCTCTTCATATACATACCGCGTATAAGAACTACATTCTTACATAACCCTCCTTTTAAATAATGGTGTAAATTGGATTAAATTGTTGTTCAACACCTAATCTGCACCGTCAATTACAAATTATTGTGGTATGTGTTGCAGGGGACACAAGGTCCATAGCAAGTAGTAATTTATTTCATCTTGACCTAGTCTATAACCGATCGTGTTGTATACCGACCTCTCAAATGAAGTAAATCGTGACAAGCCACACCATTTGGCCCACCCTAAATGAGTTAGGCATTCAGGTAAGGTAGCTTGAACACCATATATTAATTGGGTTTAATTTAACATTCTAATTTAATAATGATACTTGATCTTTTCTTAATGAAGAAAATGATTTCCAAGAAAACATGTGAAATATGCCAAAAAATGGTCTACGCAATGAAAAAATGCATCTCAAGCTCGAGTCTAACAAAGGGAACCAGAAATGAAAAGAACACTTAAGAGTTTAAATTACAAATATAATCAAATTATATCATTGATATTTGATTTCCCTAGGTAACCAAATACAGAATAAACTTCATGATTATTTAAATACACAGCCTATTTCTTTATCAGCTATTGGCTGAAGCAATGTCCTTGAAAAGCCAGTATTGGTACATATGAGGAAAATTCGTCTCCTTGTTGCCATTGACACCGCATAACCACTCTATACAAATCTAATGTTGTTTATTACAGTAGCGTCGGATAAATCTCAACCCTTGTCGGTGTAACTTTTACGAGAAATAACGGTGGATCCCGCAAAATGCGTAGATGATAAATGGGTAGTAGATATTAATCAGTGATCACAAATGATGTTTGATTTTGTCTGAATAAAGAAATTAACTTATAAGTTATTAATGAGTTTAAACGAGCACGCTAGCAAGAAAATAGTATCCAATATTCTCATAACAGGACGAGATTCAAAACTTCTTCTTGCTTTCTTCACATCAAACAATGACATTACATCTTTTTATCAAAAGATAGCAAACCAAAGAAACGAAGACGGGAAGAAGAAAATTAAACACCCTCTTGTTCACGAAATCCATCTTTTGATCAGATCCTTCTTCTACAATCGTTTCGAGTTTCGGTGCATTCGAAGGCTTATGAGGAAATATCAAAGGGGATGGAGCAACCTCAATCCAATGCTGCATGTAACTCACTTGCTTTCCCATGAGTTGGAATCAAAATATCCTTTGAAGGGGAGGTGTGGGTGAAGTGTTCTTAGGAGAATAAACAAGCAATTTTGTGCAGATGCAAGAGGAAGAAGATGAGATGGGAATGAATACATTAAAACCCTGTTTATATAATAAATCAGAAAAGTAAAAGAATAGGAAAAATCTTTGGACGGTTGATTTTGAAGAAATTAAGAAAATGAGGTGTTAATTAAGATTGTTTCTAGATGAGGATTAGTGAAATCCGTCAAAAGCAGGACTCTATTTAAATTTCTCTCTAGAATAAGGAACCAAATTTAGGAGGCCTAATTTGTTCTAGAAGACTTAATTTCTCCGTAGACTATGGAACCAAATTTTATGAATTAAATGTCACGTTTAGAATTATTGGATGCGTCTCTTTTCACTAGGTGAGACTTACATATATCCATCCATCCATCTTTCTAGAATTGATAACGCATTTTCTTGCGGACCTGACGGATGAAACCAAAATTGCCTTTTTAGTTCATGGCATGTTTGGACCGGATTAAAATCTGATTTTAATCTAAGTCAAAGTCAAACAATAAATATTAACAACATCTTTCATGGATCCCACATCTTTTCAACTACACATTTCAAAAACTTATATCACAATCCATTAAAAATCTAATTTTAATCCCCACCAAACACCCTCTCAATTCATACATCGGCTTTTTTGCTCGACGCCACACACGGCACACCTGATATTGAAACTTCACACTTGATTCAATACCTCACATCTAAGGGAATTGATGCTATGGTGAGGATTGAGCATGTTTATCTAAGCTTGTAAGTTGTTGACTCATACTTTTTCAGTCTTTTTTGACAGTAACCATTCCTTTACGACCAAAATAAGCTTAGCCAAATATCCTAATAGCCAGACATACGTCTTCCCCTGAAATGCTAATGGTCATGCCATAAAGAAAAGGCTACTAGAGAAGACAAACATTTCAAGAAAAAGAAGTTACAAATATTTTGCATATAACCATCCTTCTCTTTTAACATCACACATTTCCCGGCCCATATGATTTATGGGTCAGACGCAATAGAGAACAATATATTTATCGAGCTTCCGGGATCTACTACATTTTGGTTGACCTCTGAGTTTCTTAGCTTATTGAAATTAGAGTCGGCTCAAGCATAAAGAAACTTATTACAAATCGATAGTTAATGACTCATCGGTCCAATAATAGAAGACATTTGATCCTTTTTTTCTCTTTTGTTATTCAAAATCTGAAATACATTATAGTTACCATCAAAGAATAAATTAGAAATCAAGTATACATCATGTTTTACGGTGACAACTTGTGCTCCAAACAAATTTTTTTTTCTTCTGATAAATTTAATTTACCGATGAGTATTGTGAAGCTAATAAGTAATAAAAACTAAAATATGTTGAAAAAGTTTGCAGGTGACAAAATAACATGAAAGATAATAATTTAAATTTAGTTTACCTGTACAATATACGTCATTAAATAAAAATATAAATTTTGAAATACTATTCTTAGAAAATTATGTTTGTGGTTAAATTACAATTTAAATATAATGCAAGATTCTATTTTCTGTTAGTAACCAGAAAATTAAATATTTCAATAAACTTAAATTTTCGACTGAGATTTAGTTAATAAAATGAAGTAATTAAAATATAAGCTTTATTATTAATAAAGAGAAATTTCACAGAATATAAAAATTTTCATATTATAAATAAAAAATATAAAGAAATATTAAATTACTGATGAAATATTTAAAAATTAAAAACACAAATAAAGAATAAATATCTGTTCTTCGGCTATCAGTGATTGAAACACCATTAGTAAATACTGACAATATCACTAACAGTATTGCAGGTGTGTGGGTCGTGTTGTAGCCGGCAATCCGACTATTCCCGATGACCTAACACTTTTCTACATGGACTTGCTGATTGTATCAGATATATAAGAATCATGACCAACTATGGTCCACACAACAACATCCAAGCTTGCAAATATCAAATGTCAACTAAAATTTATAATTTTACTCCAAAAAAATACAATTAAAAGCTTTCTATACCAGCAAATATATATCTTAAATCCCTTACTCATAAGGCTCTTCCATTTGTGTGACTATCAAACATCGTTATTTACATAATAAATACCAAAATAGGAGATAGCACAAATGACTAAAAATAATTGATTTCTTGTATTAAGATTACCAAACCAATTTAAGCTCGAGGCATAAATTCATAATATCATCCATCCAATACTCAAATTTAAGCCAAGATTAGCCCTATAAATTCCATATTATTAGACATTGATATAGCTGTTCTTTGATCGAGCATTAATTACTCGAGCTTTCCCACTTCTCGCAAATTATATCAACTCCTCGGGATAAAGCGAGATGCTCGAGCTACTCACAAATATGCTCGACCATACAGGGCTACTGTTTTGCAGCCTTTGTGAACTAGTCCTCGAGATGGATCCTCAAGCTCGGTATTCGCATTATCATAACCTCAAACTTTTTCCTATAAACTCTCCAAAGGCATGGACTGATTCATTATTCAAAGAATCCTAAGTCTATTGAAATACCTCAAGCTAGGATTTCTACATTTGGAAGGAGTCTATGCCACTAAACGTCCTAGTCAAACTATGACACTNTACATACAATTTTCAGTACTCAAATTTTTCTTATTCTCTCTCTCTGACTTAGGCATCGGAGGGGCGACGAGGACACACCTCGACGCCTTTGTTTCAGGTACCGGAAGATCGCGTTTGTGTTCATCCTCAATCGTCAAGCTCAGAATTCGACAGTTGCGATTTTTGGTAGCATCATTGGCGCCGTCTGTGGGAAGCGCTACCAAAAGCCATAGTGAATACACGTTCAGGTCTTCCTCCGGCCAACTCGTCCGCACCAAACCAACCCCCTGCCAAAGAGTACCCGGTCCATCAGGAAGAATCATCACTCTATAAACACACCATTCCAGTTCATTATTAAGGTACGTTTTTAACATTCAGTTTTTAGCATTCAAACTTTTCTTATTCTCGCTCTGACTTAGGCATCGGAGGGGCGACGAGGGCACACCTCGACGCCTTTGTTTCAGGTACCGGAAGGTCGCGTTTGTGTTCATCCTCAGTCGTCAAGCTCAGAATTCGACAGTTGCGATTTTTGGTAGCATCATTGGCGCCGTCTGTAGGAAGCGCTACCAAAAGCCATAGTGAATACACGTTCAGGTCTTCCTCCGGCCAACTTGTCCGCACCAAACCAACCCCCTGCCAAAGAGCACCCGGTCCATCAGGAAGAATCATCAGCGATGCCAGATCCTCAACCAGCAGTGGTTACCGCTGGTGCATTAGAAGAACTCCGCCAACAGGTTGCAATGCTGACTCGGCTGCTAAGCCAAAGAAATTCTCCCCGGGCTCCAGCACCAGTGCAAGAACCTGTCTCGACTCAGCAAGAGGGCTTCATGGATGATGCTCGAGCTCGGGATACCCATGATGCCCACGACAATGGCGGATGGTTACCATGAACTCGGACGAACTCGCTCGGATCATACAGGAGGGGA
>CAIGRP010130287.1:0-15895 GCA_903798385.1 Fraxinus cuspidata
CAAGAAAGAGAACAGCCCCTAAATTTCTTGATTTTTTTCTCCTTTGATTTGCTCTCATAATTCTCAAGTTGTATTGCTTGTTTCTCAAAGTGTGGAACCCTTTTTAAGTGTCTCTCCTCTTGTATTTATACTTTCCCTAATGTTTTCCCTGGATTTGGAGTCTTTATGGACTTTAAACCGGCCAAAAATCCCTAGTTTATACTGAGAACCAAAAACAGATCTTTTCCACCCCTTTTGCCCAACTCTTTAACAACGGATTTGAAAATTGAGTAATTGCTTCTATATATCTTCTGGTCAAACCTGAGAATGGACAGTTAATGCATTCCATTTATTAAATGGTGTTCTATGATCAGTGTAGAACACAAAAATCATCAACAGGAAAGCCTACTTTTAAATAATACCAGACATGAGATGAGACCACCAGCATCCTTCCAGCTTAATCTCGAAAAGAATTACCAGATTGAGTAATACGTCCTGAATCACAATTTATGACATAGTTTCATACCAATATATCAGTGGGATCTTTTAAAAGGTAATAATGTGATAAAATATGTATCTATTGACGTCTGTGAATGGAACTGTATGCCACGAGCTATTTCAAATGCCGCCATGGAGGATGTGTCTTCAGTCCATCTAACTACATTGCACGAGAGGCAGCTTTACTGGGGCATTGTATTGCTCCAGCCACAATGACCTATTTGAGAAATGGTCATCTTGGGTTCCAGAATTGTGAACTGGAACAATATGCTTGTACATTCTAACTAAGAGTTCTAATTGAAGATTCTTGTGGTTCCGGAGATTCCAGCTATAGAAGAACCGACAACACATTATGATATTTCACACTCTTTGTTATGGTTTCCAAGTATGTCTAATCCTTACTCCGAAACCTCGGAAAAGAAAACTAACATGTTGCACTTATCGAATAGGGTTCTATTTCTCTCGGTTTTAAGACCCTGGATGTGTAAAACAGCAGGTAGTAGGCAAGCAAGACTTTGTAGAGGATTGTACCAGCAACGAGGTTACCTGAGTTTCAGCATCCATCCAGTAACTTCGGAAGGCATTGCCAGATCAAGAATTACATCTCGAATCACAATTTATGGCATCCTTCTCGCCAACTTCAGAGCCGAGAGAAGTTATTTTTCAAACCAATCTACAATCCAAATTTCTGCTACAGTAGATGCGATTATTTAGAGCAGTCATGACATACATTAACAACCCCACAAATGGCCATTCAGGAAAGAAAAAGATGTACATAAGCAAAGAACAATACGAAGTAAAGAAACGAATTCCATGTTTATTTACCCTGGCAATATTACAATAGTTTGGAATAAATATGTACAGTGATAATCCAAGCGAAGAAATACGTCCTAATTTATGCAAGTGCAATCAATCATTACAAGGTTCTATCGTATCTAGAAGGTGACCATTTTTAGCAATATGCTTCAAATCTATAATGTAATTGTCTCGAAGAAACCCGAAACCAAATGTTCCATTTTCATACAGCCAAATTCTTCCCTCGCACTGCTGAGGATTTGTAGTGGGCCCTGCTAAGTTTGGAATGACCAAATCATAGCTTGAATTGATGAAAAGCATGTGGGAGACAGCTCCATTATCTGAACATGTCAGATAATCTCTACTGTGATATGATTCTGCAGGAGGCCGGGGATGAATGCGATTGCTGTACATATGATCTTCTTCAGGAGAAAGAGGAGGCTCGATAAACTTCGTACTAGATGACCAAAATACTGGTGCATGCAAGGAAAGAGGTCTAGACGATTCTCCAATTTTTCGGCAAGCAATACCCCCAATATCATCATAGGAAACTAGATAGAAATCCAAGCTCATGTCATCACAAATTCCCTGCAGCGACAAGCAGAGAAAAGCATCAAATACGCTGCAATGCACTAGAAAAGAACCAAAACAGTTTCTGAAGACTCCCGTTGGTATTTACACAGTCAAGCCAGATGACTATTTTGAATAAGCTCAAATTGGTAAAGATTCTATAGTGTGGGGATGCTTGATAATATTCCATTCCTTGAGGAATTTTTTGAGCTTATTTAGCCCCCGTTTGGTAGGGATTAAAATCAAATTTTTAGTAGATTTTGATAGAAATTGATAAAATGCGTATTTGAAAAGTTGAGGGACCATATGTCGTTGAAATTAATAGTTGACTTTGACTTAGATTAAAATCTAGATTTTAATCCGAACCAAACATGGGTTTATTCTATTTTTGATCATCAATGTATTGATTCAAGGCTTGATTTAGTCCCTGATGGTTGATGCTATCTTCGCAAGCAGCAACAATCAAGATAACATTTCCACCAGATGACAGAAAGAAGGACCTTGAAATAAAGGCATTTTGCCACCAGAAATTGTCGGCCTCCCTTTGAAGTTATGAGAATTTATTTCAAAATTCAAGACAAGGACTCATCACATCAATAGCCCTTGAGAAGATCATTAAAGAAAAATAGAACTGAATATGATGAACCATAGCTCAAAAGAAGAAATAAAAATGAGGAATCTTGTTAAATATGAAAAAGCGTGAAATATGCTTTAGATTAAGATAACCAGACTAAGATTAGAGAGATGTTTCATATCCAGGACTAAGAATTCAAACTAAACCTATCAAGTGTAAGTGGGTTAACTGGCATTTGGAATGTAGGAATGCATTGTGGGATATGGAGAGAGTATTTGGGAAAGAAAGGAATCAGCTACCTCATGTTGATTTCTTTTCTTCATAAGATACAAAACAAGAAAAAAGGGTTGCAATGGAACAGGAATGGTGAAATGACAAAATATACCTTTGCATATGACTCAGGCATAAACTTTTGATCAAGACTTCACTACATGAAAGTACAGATGAATTATAGCCACATGCAGGTATAAAATTGTCGTAACTATTTAATGCTAAATAGTGTCTCATGAAGTGTAAAACTCCTCAATCTAATTACATACCATGGAAAAGTCCCAATTTGAACCAAATCCCGTTTCATCTTTAAGGCCTATGGAGACCACCATGCTCGTGATTTTGTGTTTGATTTGTGTGACTGGTGAGGTGTGAGGAGAAGTATTTCGAAAGGGCTAAATCGGCTATTGAGGTGTTTTACCTCCATCAAACAATAGGCACCCATGTAGACCAATAATATAATTCAAAATATTAGATATTACAAATAATAAACCATGAATCATCTAGAAGATTCGTAATGAAACCTTTCAGCAATTTTTGCAACTAGAAATATTTGAAAAGATAAAAAAAAAAGTGGTAAATAATATATCAACATGGAAGAATTCAGAAAACAAGACCAATAACAAAAACAAATGAAATAGTAAACCAGTTTTTTGTACAAATTTTGTTTGCTTTGGCTTCAAAAAGAAAAGAAAAACATAGAGGAAGAAGACAATAAGAAAATAATAAATAAGGAGGAGAAGACTGAAGTTACATGTTGCCACTCCTCTAACACCAAAAATCTACCATGTCACTGATTGGGGAGGGGAGTTTGCACTTCAGCTCTAGTAGTAAAGGCCTAGGGCTGGCACGGCTCTTCACTTTTCCTCTCCAAAATTTTAGTTCTTATATTTTAGTTTCTAAGGTTGGTAAGACAGCCCCCTTATAACATTCAGAGTATTAAAAATCAGCTCAAAAGGTAGAGATCAATAAAAATAAGGCTAAAAGGAGCCTCAGACACCCCTTGGCATGAACCTGAATGATTCAAAGAGTAAGCCTAGATCATAAATTTAAACATTCCCAATGAACACCTCATACCAAGGAGAGCATTAAGGTATGTGCTCCTAATAACATTGGGTGCAAGAAGGGTTGGGGATGGCATAGAGGTAACATGAGGTGTCCGATTTTGGAGGGGAGGTGGGCACATGGATGGGATTAGTGTAAAGTGGAGGTAGCTGATGTTTGTGAAGGTGTTAGAAGGGGTAATGGATGACAGACAAAGAACACAACAAGCCTTCCCATTTTTGAATTTTTTTTTTTTTAAGGTAATTCAGGGAAAACAAAATTTGGGTTCTTACTAATTGCGTAGTTATTGCTACTATTATGGGATAGGAAGGGAGACATATGGGGTCCAATTGGTTACTGGAAAGGCTTGGGACCCGAAATCAATCACAAGTATGAGATTGGCAATGGGTTCAAGTATACCCGTTCCATTAATAAAACACCAGCATAGAGATACAACACAAATGCATCAAGAAAGAGTGTTAAGTAAATGAGATGGACAAATTTCTGTTTCCAATCTCAAATAAGAAGCAAATTAAATTTTGCTTCTAAGGTTAAAGAAATCACAGTATAAGAACCATTGGGTTGCTTCTTATATAGATAATGGAATAAGTATGCAGCAGCAGATTATTCAGCGAAAAAAAAAACAGCAGTTGAACCTTCCCTCGTGCTTAATTGGAGGGTTAGGGTGGCACCTCACAGCAAAGGCTACTCTCCCTCTAGACCACCAACAATACTCAAGTAAGAGAAATGAAACATAATCTTTCTTCAACCTTCCTCCATATACTAATTTTACAAATGCACTCCAACAACTTAATACTAAACAAAAAAAAAATCAAACAAAATCTTTGATCACAACAAAGAGTAATCATCAATATTTGAGATCAACTAACACTCAGACAGAACTTAATAATGACCCTGAAGAAATTACAATATAATCCTAAAATCCTTTAATCAGCATTGATATTTCATCAGAGCCAAATTTTCAGGATTCAGTTATCAATCTTAACATAGAAAGAGTTAACATAAATATAGAAGCAAACCAAACCCAACGTAAACATCACAAGCTGCTCCAATCATACCATGGTCCATAATAGCTTATCATACATATTAGATATTACTATATAATTCATTCTACCATCCAATTTAGGACATAGTAGAAAACAAGAGGCCTTGTTTAGATACCAATCCCGAAACTTTTATCCAAGTCAAAAATCTGTCTAAATTGCAACAAAAGCAATCATATCAACCCAAAAACTATTTTCTGTAAGATTAACTACCTTCCAGAGGCCCTGCAATGGCCGTGCAAGTGTGGGCGAGCAATTTACAATTTTCACAAGATGTTCGGGCTCCCATTTCCTCAACCTCTCCTGCTTCTCCTTCTCCCTCCTCCTCTGCCTCCTCGACACCCCATTCCCACTGGGGCTCGTTCTATTAGCCAGATACTGATAAATTTCCGACATCAACCGGTCAGGCGGTGAGCCACACACATTCTGATAATCCTCTCCTATCGCAATCCCAGAACTTGGCACCTTCCCGAACCCGAAAGATCCCAAATTTTCCTCCACTACCATGATGCATTTGCCCATGAAACTCACATTCACCTGAATCAACTCATTCTCCAAAAAACCCAACTTCTCCGAGTCCATCAGTAAATCATCTGTAAAATCGAGTCTCCCGTCCGGATCCAAGTAATTCACAAGCTCCCCCTTGGACGTAATGCTCACCCACAAAAATGGCGATCTAATTACTTCATAGGACCCATTTTTCGAAGGCGAGATTATTGACCCAGTAATATAAAACGGACCCCACTCGAAATACACGAGAGAGGCAGGCGGAGAATTAACAGAAACAGTATTAGATATGCCACATCGGCGCCAGAAGCCAATAAGGTTCTCATACTCGCTAAGAATCCGATAGAGTTCTTTATACGAAATTTTTCCGTGGCCCCATCTCTTCAAAAGAGTACAGGAGCCCCACCTCCGGTCACACATAGAGAACCAGAGACGCTGGTCATCCCGGCAGAGAGAAACGAACTTCTTCGAGGTGCAAGCAAAAGAGGCCAACTCCGATGGATCAAGAAACGATAGTATGCAAAGCTGCACGTCCTCCGGGAAATCCGAAAATGATAGCGCAAAAACTGTTTCTTCTGAATCTTGGCAATTCACTTCCATTAAAAGAAATATGTAGGTTTTGCCTCTTAGTTTTGTGGACGCGACGCAAATTGAGTACAGAAGAAGATTTGGTTGTGAATTGGTTTGCGGTGGTCCGGTGGATGAGGGGAAGATTACTCAGAAAAAGGTATTATTCTAATTGTTCTACGCCTTAATACGTTACAATTGGTGCAAATAAATGTATTCATTTCGTAATCTTTTTCGTTCACGTGTAATTTTGTAAAAAACATGTTTGGCTAATCTTAAAAAAATTTAGCATCAAAAACCATCCATTTATAGATCATTTGTATTAATAAATTTAATCAAAATCAAATATTAATTCTAATCACATACTCATAATTATTATTGATTTATTATTCACACAATTAATAGTATTCATTAATATATTTCTTATATTTCTACTTAATAAATAATTTATCAACTCACCAAATGGAGGCTTATTTACGAGCGGAGTTATACTTCATCTCCTCTATTTTCACTGTGGCTGAATATTCTGGTCGAGCTTATACAATAAGCCCTGTTTGAGCCACATTATTTTTCTTATTCTCATTTTTTCAATCACACGTTTTTCAATAAAATAATATTTTCCATTAAATCAATAACTTTTTTCTTTTTTTTAACCACATATTTCTCATCATATCAACAGTAAAAATACATTTTTACTCCCAAAATGTGTACCAAATAGGGCCTAAACTCTTGTTTGTGCTCTATTTTAATGAAAATTTAGGGAAAATTGAATTTTAAAATAGTGATATTCTGAAGAATTTGCAGTTAAAGAATAAGAAAAAATTTTTATTTACATGTAATATTATTTTATGAGAGAATGTATAATTAAAAATAAGTTTGTAAAAAAATGTGGTCCAAACATAGGCTAACAGTAATTAATAATACTACATCGGTATATAATTTAACAAACTGTATTTTATTGATTTGTTTATTTCTTTATTACAATATAATATTATTCTGAACTACTGCTTACTTACAAAGACCCAATGATTCAGAATAAAAAAGTATAATAAAAAAAAAATTAAAAGAGTATAATAAATACGAGGAATCTCAATTAGATAAAATAAGTAACCAAAATACTTTAAAAAGTTTATGACATTCGGTACTCTTTGATGAAAAACAAATCTTAATAACATCAATATTATCAATATGTCCAAACTCGTATAAAGTTATGAAATTAACCAACTAGCTAATCAATATATATAAAAATTAATTTAAAATTAATATTTTTTCCTCAAAAATTATTTTCAATCACACAGTCTATGAGACGTTCAATTTTTCTCATTTATTAACCACACATTCTTAAAAAAATATTTTTCATTTTAGAAAAATGTGTGCCTAACAAGCTTTTAATAACTCAAGATTTTTATCATCTTAAAAAATCTCTATTTAATATACTTGAACCTTTTAAATTTATAAAAGTTTTTAAAAGTTTATATGGATATGCCCTTATTTGATTTGTAAATTACGACTTCTCTATGGCTCAATGTCTTATTTATAGATAAGTTCTAGGTAATTATATTTATATCACAATTTGTATTTGCTGCACCATATTTAATTACAATTAGTAGTTTGAAATTATGGAAAAATATTTTCTCGAACTTTTGTATGTGTTTCTTTTTTACTTATTTAAAAATATTAGAGGCATGATTACCTTCTATTCCCTCAGCAAATAATTGGGACAAAAAGTATAATCGGAAACAAGATGTGTTAATTAATGGAATATTAGAATAAAAACTCGATCAAAAAAATTGGAAACATAATTGTGATGTTAGCAAAGGTTGGGAACATTAATTGCAATTAAAATATAGATGTTTTGACTGAACGAGTAACTTTGCCTCCTTTATAGCCTCGGTCCAAAGGTGTTCAGCTATTTTCGCAAATCAGAAGTCATATAAAATGTGCCCTAAACTCGGCTACTCTACAACCTAACTTTTTCCTTGTCGGACTTAAGTTGCTTTACTCTGACGCTATTCGATTGTACTCTTCTCAATAGCCTCAAGACCGGCCATATGTTTCGATGCTCAATTAGAGAGCTATTAAATTTGATATTCTTTGCTCTTTCTTTGCCTCCATCTCCAGCTTCTGCTAGAGAGAATGTGCATAGATTATCGTGAATTGAACAAATTCACTATTAAGAACAAGTACTCTGCCATGAATAGAAGATTTGTTTAACCATTTGAGATTAGGAAAAGTGTTTTCTAAGATCGATCAGTGAACTGGGTTAGTAAAGATTAAATCGAGTGATATATCAAAGTGAGCTTTCTAAAATCGATGCAGTCACCATGAGTTTATTTTGGAGTAACTAATGCTCCAACCGTTTTTATGGATTTGATGAATATGTTGTTTCATCAATTACTAAATCAATTTGTCATAGTTTTTATTGATGACATATTTATCTGGTCATAAGAATAGCATCAATATAAGGAGCATCTCATAACAATGTTAGAAACTTTATGAAATGAATGCCAAATTCAAGAAATGTGAATTTTGGCTCAACTGAATACGGTTCTTGGTCACGTAGTTAATGGAAATGGAATTGAGGTTGACTCGACTAAGGTAGAAGTAGTAACTAAGTGGAACCGTCCTGCTAATGCGGGTGATGTTCGTAATTTTTTGGATTTAGCTAGCTATTATCGGAGATTCAATGAAGGTTTCTCTAAGGTGGATGGACCAATGACTCAGCTAACTCGAAAAAGAAGTAAAATTTCAGTGGTAAGATAAGTGCAAACAAAGGTTTCATGAGTTGAAACGACAGTTAGTCACAGCACTAGTGTTAGCTATTCTAGAAGGATTAGGGGATTTGTGATTTATAGTTATGCATCTAAGTAGGGATTAGGGTTTGATGCAACACGGAAATGTGATTACATATGCTTCAAGGTAGTTGAAGCGGCATAAGCATAAGTATGCAACGCATAACCTTGAGCTTGCAATAGTAGTTCATGCATTTAAGTTATGGCAGCACTATTTATGTGGAAGCAAGTGTGAAATATATACCGATCATAAGAGTCTCAAGTAATTCTTTACCCAGAAGGAATTAATTTGAGGCAAATGAGATGCTTAGAGTTGGTAAAGGATTATGATTGAACTTCTTTACCATTCGGATAAGGCTAATCTGGTTGCAAATGCTTTGAGCAGAAAGTTAGGAGATTAGTTGGCATCTTTTGTAGAAGATCAGTATCAGCTGTTTCACATTTTTCAGAAAATGAAAATTCAGGTTGTAGCCTCTGTGAATCAGATTACAGCTTATATAGAAGCTTTGATGGTTCGACCGAATCTCAAAAATCAAGTTATTGAGGTGCAAGATGAGGATTCATTTATCTAGAAAACTAGAATTGACGTTGGATCACACAAAAAGAAGGACTTCAAAGACTCATCAGATAAGACATTAAAGTTCAAAGGAAGGCCTTTTGTGCCTAAGGAAGATGAATTGAAAAAGGAAATTCTAGAAAAAGCTCAATGTACCTCGTACGTTGCTCATCCCAATTATACAAAGATGTATCGAGACGTTCGAGATATATTCTAGTGGCATATTTTCTTGGATTTTGTAGTTGGTTTTTTGAAATCGATGAAGGGTAATAATGCCATTTAGGTAATTGTCGATATATTAACGAAGATTGGTAAAAAAATGACGTTCAGTTTAGATTAGTTAGCTCAACAGTGCATAAAAGAGATAGTCAAATTGCATGGAGTTCCAGTAACTATTGTTTTGGATAGAGATCATTCTGGAAGAGCTTACATAGAGCTTTGAAAACAAAATTAAATTTTAGCACGACTTATCATCCACAATTAACTGGTCAATTCTATAGGACTATTCAGATAATAGATGATATTTTGTGAGCCCGTGTGTTGGATTTACGAGAAAGTTAGGATTCATAGTTACCTTGCTAGAGTCGCCTATAGCAAAATTTTCCAATCTACCATCAGAATGGCACTATACGAGACCCTCTATAGAAGATGGTGCAGATCATCAGTTCATTGGAATAAAGTTGATGAGAAGAGGATTTTGGGTCCAACAATCATCAAGCGAATAGTTTTAGTTGTAGATAAGATCAAAAATCAAAAGAGTTGTGTAGACAACACAACAAAAGAAAGAAACTGGGTTTTGAAGTTGGTGAAAATGCACTCTTAAAGGTGACACCGATTAAAGGTGTAACAAAGTTAGGTAAAAATGGCAAAATGAGATCGAGCATTATAAGATGTTTCGAAATCCTTGTCAAAGTTAATACGTAATGTATCAATTAGTCCTAATACCCAAATTTCAATTACACACAATGTTTTTCACGTTTCTATGATCAGGAAGTATGTGCATAATCCAAGTCATGTAGTAAATTATCAGGTATTGGATGGTCAGAAGGACTTATCTTTATGAAGAAGGTCTGCTTTCTATTTTGGACAAAAAGGTACAAAATTTGAGGAATAAAGAAATTTTTCTTGTAAAGATTTAATGGCGACATCATGGAATAGAAGATGTTACTTAGGAAACAGAAGCAAGATTTAAAGTCAAGTATCCAGAATTGTTTGTCTAAGAAAAGTAATTTTGTGGACAGACTTTTTTTAAGGTTATTTATTGGATGGTTTGGTTGGTTTGGCTTACTTAAGAAACGAGCCTTGGAGGCTCAACCCACACAAGGAAAGAAAATCCCATATACATAGGTTGGTTAAAAGTCCAAAGGTCTAACCATTTAAGTTTAAATGAATTTTAATTCAAGAAATTAACAAGTAATTGGGTTGTAGCACAAAGGTTATCTACATGAATAAGAATTATTTTTAGGCTTAAAACCCATCAAATTTCCACTTAATGACTCAATTTAATAATTTTTATTATTACATAACTTTCACATTTAGTTTTTCACTAAAAATGAAGGTTATAAGAAGATGAATGTCACTTTTTTACCCCACCTCTAATGAAATCCGAATTTTACTTTTCTTCATTTCAAATTTTTGGTAGTTTTGGATTATTTAGAAGAAGCATTAGTACAAGTTTAATTATTCAAGACAAAAGATTTCTCATTTTATATCACGAATCAAGGTAGATGGTGCAAGTTGATTTCTTTCCTATGAATGTCTAATATTTTACGTGTACAATTGTAATTGCAAACTATGGACAATAGAAATTAAAGTTTTATGGCCATAATCATTTTCGACAACCCAAAAGGACTCTTAGAAATCAAGGATTTTACCTGTAATCCAATTACATGAAAATATTAATGTATAAAGTTTTAATGTTTTACATGTGAATATGCATATTTGCAACTATGAAAATTTTATGGAGCTTTATGCTCACTCCTACTTTATAATATTTTAGATTGAGAAGAGATCGTTGATGGATGAAGATTGAATAGAAGTCAACGGGAGAGAAATCAAATCAAAGACCAAGGTTCTCATGTATAGAATAAATTTTCATATGTTTTAATGTCAAGACTAAAATAATGGATTTAAAAATTATGTTAGTATGATACGTTAGTATAAGTCTTTAACATGAAAATACGATTAGGTGTGTGGATTTGGACATCTAAAAACGTAAAATAGAAATTTCAACTTCCTATCCGATTTTCAAATTGTCACTTTGAATTAAATTTTGAATAATTTTGAATGAGACCAGTAAAACCCTATGAGTCCTCTATCTGCTAGCTTTGGAATCAAGATATTGTAAGATCGATAGATAAGTTATGCCATTTTTTGTGTGCTATATGTAGCGTACCCGAGAAGAATTTTTTCATATGTTTGAGTTCCATTCTAGTGCCTAAATGTTGTTAGAAAATTTTGAAATTTTACTATATTGTAGTTGAATGAATTTAGGAAATACTGTGAATATTCATTAAATTCCTAACCCACCAAAAATATGATCCAACTAAGCTTGATCGTTGCATAGCGAGTTGAAGGATTGTACTCTGTTAACGTACACTAACTTCATTACTTACAAACACCATTTCAATTCCTTTGATGATCATTTAGATCATTTTCTATTTAGCTCTGTGGTCCCTCAACTTGTCTATATTGATATTTCTACTCAATATCATCTATCACAACACACAAAGATACAATTGATGTTATTTTAGATGAACATGTTGTATTGACCAATGATGGCGAAATTCAGTACTTCTTTGTTTGTTGGGTCGACCCACTTGATTCTGATTGTCCATGGATTCTCATAAAGAAACTTCAGCCGCATGATCCAAATTCATTGAAACTTTATAGGAGTCAACAAAATCTTCCTACAGTCGGGTCACCATGGTCAAATCATATTCTTAGGGATAATTTGCAACTGGCGTTGGCATCATTCGTTGAGTTTCGATGTTTGGTTCTTACGAAAAATTGTCCTCCGTGATAGAAGCTTATTCACTCGATAGGGTCGAGTTTTCTCCACCCTGGAAGAGTTGATGCGGACATTATTTTTTATATTATTGTGGAATTTTTCATTAATTACGCTTTTTTATTATTATTGAGCTTGTAGCTGTGGGTTGGCCCAATCTCGCCACTAGTAGGTTAAGTATTTACTATTTATTGGATTTTTTTATTGTAGTTGAATTAGATGATGATTATATGAAATGAAAAATGGTTTTGGCTCGTAGCCAACGAAAATTTCCCTTTCCCTGATTCTTTCCCGTACCGTGTCTCTTCTCTGGTTTATTTCCCCATTCTTGCTGCCTTATCCTATCCTACATCACACGATTCAGAAACACATCTGAATTTCAAAAGGGTTTGACAGGTAGTCTTAAAAGTATCTCACTTATGATTTTTGAGGAAGATTTTTAAGTGACGGTGAATATTAGGCATGAAACCAGTCCCTTTGAGCAGGTGAAGAGATGAGCCTTTGAAAGAATGCTGCTAAATGAAAGAATAGCAGCAAGAGGAAAGCGTACGCGCAGAAAATTCAACATAGGAAGGGAAAAGCGCCAAGTTGGCACGGGAAAGCACCAAGCAAATAGTGATGGACAAATAGACAATTCAATAACGTTACAACGGTATCCTTACAAACCCACAACATAATGAAATCAAAACCAACTCAAAAGTATCCTTATAAGAACCACATATTGATATGATCCAGGAGTCGAGCCAAATACGAGACCCATTGATTATCGAAAGAGGCCCGATGACACGGTCAAGAGCAAAGCAGGTGAAAGAGGAGATGTGATTGCTTGTTAAATCTACGGTGGACGAAATGTCAAAGTTAACAAGCCAACGAACAAGTTTTATATTAGGCTCGGGAGAAGAAACCAAATGGATCAACTCGATCAACTAAGTTCAAGCAGCGAACAAGCAGCGTGGATGAAAACGTGCATAACTTTCGGCTCGGATGTCGAATTTTTCCCATGAGTACAATCCGGAATCGTTACGAAACTCTGCACAAGAAAAAAGGGGTGCATTTTTAACACTATGCGGCCACATAGTGTAAAATGGATGCGACCGCATACCTATCTCCCAAAACAAAATTGAAGACTGAAAAATGAACTATGTGACTGCATTGAAATGTACTATTCGACCACATAGTACATTTTTGGGGTGAAATTTTTCTTTTTCCACGAAAGTATCCTAATTGCATTAAAACACTATTTTTTGATATCTTTGTAATCTTTTATGAATTTATTTACGTTTTAATATAGATCTTACTCTTTTCATTGTAAAAAAACAACATTATTGAGAATTAAGCGAGAGACTATTTTACTTTCAAATCTTGTTCTTCTTAGAACTTTGCGAACTTATTAGGGTTAATAATCCAAATAGTCACTGAACTTTGCAAGAAGTTTTCACATGGTCACTAAACTTTAATAANTTGTGGTTTGAACCAAATTCTAGGGGTTAATAACCCAAATGTTCACTGAACTTTGCAAAAAAATTTCACAGGGTCACTGAACTTTAAAATTCCCCCAAGTCATCACTGAACTTTGCAAAAGGTTTACACGGGGTCACTGAACTTTAAAAATCACTTCATTCATTACTAAACTTTGTAAAACATTTCCACATGGTCGCTGAACTTTGCAAAAGGTTTCCCATGGGATCACTGAATTAGTGATCCTCTGGGAAACATTTTGTAAAGTTTAGTGATGAATGAAATGATTTTTAAAATTCAGTGACCCATGGAAAGTTTTTGCAAAGTTCAATGACCCCGTATAAACATTTTGCAAAGTTCAGTGATGACTTGGCTGATTTTTACAGTTCAGTGACCTTGTGAAATTTTTTTGCAAAGTTCAATGACCATTTGGGTTATTAACCCAACTTATCAAGTTAATCTTGTGACGTTCAATATCGAGTGTGGATCACGCGTTGTGCAATCAGGAGGTCATTCAAATAATGTTTTGTTTGGTTGCTTGGTTCATTATTCTTAGTTCAAACTCTAAAGCGAGTTATTCTTTGGGCTTTCTTGGGATCCTTAATCTTTTGTGAGGTGCGTAGTGATCGTTGCTACGTGATTCTCATTAATTGGTATTAAAGCACAGCTCCAAAATAATCAAGGTTATATCTTTTATTGTTTTGAATCTTGTTTTCTTCCTTTTCTATTATTCTTCGAGTCAGTTCTTTGTTTTTGAGTTTTGATCCAAAAAAAGTAAAAAAAAAAGAGTCAAAGTTATTTTCTAGGCTATTTAAGAGTCCAAATTAGTTTTCATTTGTTTCGCTAGATTTGTAGTCAAATTCCCGATTTAAAAAAAAAGTAAAAAAAAGTATTATTATTATTATTATTTTCGAGAATTTCCAGCAGTTTTCAATTTTCAATTTTTGAGTAATCAAAAAAGGGAATTGTTCAATTTTATTCCATTTTACTTTCTTGATATTTCAATTGGTGTCATCTACACAACTATTCACTTCCTTCTCGTTCTTGAGTCATTCTTCATCTTTTTTTCTTTTCTCATATGACAATTCGTGATCATACTCAGTTGGATCCACGGGAACACATTTTATTGAGTTCACATTTTTCTTTGAAGTGCTTGGATGAAAGCATTGAGTGGTAAAAAGCAAAGTGGTGAGATTAATAGGGGAAAAAGTCATTAATTGAGTGATACACGAGTGATCATTTGTCAGGCAGGAATTCTATAGAATTAGGATGTCAGATAGAGAGGGTTCCAATTCAATCAGGCAGCCGAATCAAATCAACATGGAGATGATGTCTAAGGCGGTTTGAAAGGGTACTTGGGGATGTGAGTGAAAGGCTTGATATGTTAGATACATCGATGGCAAAACTTCATATGGGACAATCGAATGCAAGGAGACCGGGTAAGCGGGAGCGTAGGATGGAGGTGCATGACAATTATGAGTATGGTAGTGACATGGATAAGGGTGCATCGATGGTGGGTGATATGGGTAGGATGAAAAATAGAGGAGGTAGGTTGGAAAGAGGGGGTATAAATAAATTTGTAGATGAAGTAGATTGGAATATTGGCAGTATTAAGATGTCAATTCCATCGTTTAAAGGAAGGAGTGATCCGGAGGCTTATCTAGAGTGGGAGAAGAAAGTAGAGTTGATATTTGAATGCCATAATTATTCGTANGAGGAGGTAGGTTGGAAAGAGGGGGTATAAATAAATTTGTAGATGAAGTAGATTGGAATATTGGCAGTATTAAGATGTCAATTCCATCGTTTAAAGGAAGGAGTGATCCGGAGGCTTATCTAGAGTGGGAGAAGAAAGTAGAGTTGATATTTGAATGCCATAATTATTCGTATGAAAAGAAGGTGAAAATAGCAGTTCTTGAATTTGTTGACTACGCCATAATTTGGTGGGATCAAGTGGTTACATCCAAGATGAGGAATCGAGAACGAATGATTAGTACTTGAAATGAGTTGAAGACTATCATGCGGAAGCAGTTCGTGCCTAGTCACTATTACATGGAGCTGCATAAGAAATTGCAAGGTTTATATCAGGGGTCGAAAAGTGTGGAAGACTATCTTAAAGAAATTGAAATTTTGATGATCAGGGTGAATGTGGAAGATGATCGGGAAGCCACCATGGCCCATTTCTTAAATGTATTGAACAAAGACATTGCTAATGTT
>CAIGRP010130288.1:0-43513 GCA_903798385.1 Fraxinus cuspidata
AAATTAAGGTAGGTAGATGTGCAAGTGTATATTTCATTTTTAAATTATGACTTTTCATTAAACGTTTGAATGAATTGGTACCTCTGGGTACGGTGCTTTGGCACTACTATAGTTTGAATGATCATTCTCCGACTCTACGTGTTATGATAATGCTATAGAACTTGGATTTTGCGGAAAATCCCCCTACGTGCGACGGTCTGAATCTACAGTTCGAAATTTCTAATTTGATACCGAAATGCACCAATATTATCTATTGAGTTTCAAAATCATGGTTTAATTCCCCTCTTACAAGTTGATTTGATATGCTTGAGGCATTGACGATGGTAGAGGATGATGCAGCATGCTATGGAGATGTCGGTGACTTAACGTTTTTAATTCGATTATGCAACATTTATGTTTTTCTTTATTTGATTTCTATGAACATCATATGTGGTAAAAATTCATAACTCAATCGTTACTTGAAATTTTTCGACAAAATCAGTGGCTTTGATACCTCATAGGTTAGCTATCGATTAAACTTGAAATCATGTCGATCCGATGTCTGTAGAATTTTATATGTCGTTTTAAGTAAACTTCGCTAGGTTGCCTTCTAAATCGAGTCGCTGTGGAGTTTTGAAAAATATTTTAATAGATCATATATTATTGACGGAAGTTGAATTTTGGATATGTCGTAATATAAAGAATTTTCTACTTTACTGTAAAATTTCATGAAGTTTCGAGGTCGATAGCTATGCAAACGAATTTATTTTTGAAATTGCCACTGAGGTAGAAAACAAAAGCAGCAACATTTATTTTTCATTTTCTTCCTATAATTTCACGTCAATGATGTAACTTTATTTCTAAGAAATTATTAGATAATCCCTTAACACAAAATGATGTTATATAGAATTAAATAATTCTCGAATTAAATTCTTAAGTTAACTTTTATGCTTTCCGCTAAAAGTATAGTTAATTATTCTATTAAATCTACGGTCTACGGGTAAAGTAAAGTTAATCAAGTAACGTTTTGATCCATGCAAATCGGGGCATTACACTTGTTGTACTTGAACTTTTGGCCCACATAGCTTGGACAAGTCCTTGCATAGCTTATTTAATTTTATTTATTCTTGACCTCATGGTCGGTCCATCTGATGCATGAAAAGGATCTTGCTAACTGATCATCCATGATACTCATGATTATTAGATGGGCAAAACGAAAACCATAAAACGATTAAAGCTCAAAATCACCAAACAAGTCTAGTGGTGAGTAAAATGAAAATAGTGAAATTGTTACAGCTCAAAATCACCTGACGATTTCAGTGTTGAGCAAAAGAAAATCATAAAATGGTTAAGCCTCTAAATTTCCTAAGAAGACGGGTGGTGTGTACAATAAAACTATAAAATGAATGAAAAATCAAAAAAACCTAAATAATTAGGTGATGAGCAAAAGAAAACTATAAATTGATCGAAACTTAAAACCACCCAAAAAGCTGGGTTGTGAGCAAAGTAAAAACATAAAAAGGTCAAATCTCAAAATCACCTTACAAGTTCAATGGTGAGCAAAAGGAAAACCATAACATATAAGTTTCTAAGTCGTCTGAGAAGCTAGAGGTGGTGATCACAATAAAACCATACAATGGTTAAAGTTCAAAACCACCTAACAGACTGGGAGTTGAGTGAAATAAAACCTAAATTGGTTCAGTGGTGCACAGTGGAACTTCAAGATGGTAAAGGCTAAAATTTTTTATGCTTTCCGCTAAAAGTATAGTTAATTATTTTGTTAAGTCTACAGTCTAAGGGTAAAGTAAAGTTAATCTAGTGATGTTTCGATCATGCGGGTCAGGGCGTTACAGCATAGTATCAGAGCACGAGTTTAGTCGATTCTGTAGACTTAGCGTGTTTTTGTTTAAAAAAAAATCTTAACTACATAGTGGGAAATAAAAAATGAGAAAAATGAAATATTTAAGGAACTGCCTAGCGTCTCGCATCCATCAGTTGACCTCATCCTATGACCCATGCATGTTTAATTAAGTAAAGTTTAAATTCTTGTTATGAAACAGTTATGATTCTACAGTTATGTTTTTCATGTTTCGCTATATTTTACATTTTTTTTTCTTTATGTCTATCTTGTATGCAAAGATAAAAGTAATTGAGAAAAAAATTGTGTTATTCCAAAAGACATGTATTGGGCTAGAACTGAAAGTTGTGGGTCGCAATTGGCAAAGGAAAGACAAGATTCTAGGGAAGGAAATCATATTAGCCAATATGAGATAGTTATCCGAGCTTACCTAGATTTTGAGGTAGACGAACATGTAGACCTTGATAATCACATACGAAGCTTGTGCTAGCATTGAAAAAAAAAATCAATTCTGATCAAGTTGAGAAAAAAATTTCCTATTTCTTTCTTAAGTATTTTGGTATTGGTAAATGAAGTTAATGAGAGATATTATATCTTTTCTCAAAGGAGATGTCTCTTGCAAACCAGAACAACTTGATAACGCACCTCTTGCAAGCGGTTCATGATCTTGGTAGTCTGAATCAGAATTAAGCTCCACCCACACCACCAGCTCCTAATACCCTCCCGACTCATGCCTCAGTAGTTGAGTTATTTCGAAGGCATAAGTCTTCTACCTTCGATGGAGCATCTGGTCCACTGGTAGTTGAAGAATGGCTTCATAAGTTGGAACGAATTTTCGACTTATAGATTGCACTGTTGCCCAAAATGTCCAGTGTACAGAGTTTATGTTTACTGGTGATGCTAGTCATTAGTGGGATTCGATGTCCCGAACTAGGACCCCGAAGAAGAAATTGGCATTAACTTGGGAACAATTCAAGGAGAAAGTGATGGATAAGTATTTTTCTCAGTCTCTAAGAGATTTCAAGGAGAGTGAATTCCTTCAGCTCAAGCAGGGTAATATGTCCATGACTGATTACGAGCAAAAGTTCGATCAACTCTCAAGGTTTGCTCTACACCTGGTTGACACGAAAATTAAGAAGACTCGAAGGTTCGAGCAAGGGTTAAACCCAGACAAAACATGATTCTTATATCACGTCGTTTTACATCATATCATGAGATGCTGGAATGAACTCATACTATTTGGTTTCAAAAGGCTAATGCAGTGTAACACAATCAATTGTTAGGCTAGAAGAACAAATGGCAAATTGGGAAGAGAAAGTGAAATGGTCAAGACAAAGGAAAGGGCAAATGGAAAAATAAGAAAGCTAATATCGAACCTAGTGCCAGTAAGGCCATAGTAGTTGCAGTAGCAACGTGCCCTAAGTGTGGTAAACCTCATCGTGGTGAATGCTTGTACGGAAAGAACGCCTATTTTTGGTGTGGTAAATCAGGACATATTGCTAAGGATTGTCCCATATTTACTCAAAAGAAGGATGATAACAGTGATCAGAACAAAAAGGGGAAAGCACGAGTTTTTACAATGACTCAGAAGGATGCAGAGGAAAACTCAAACGTAATAGCACGTATTTTACTAATATCTAATACATTTTTGCTTATGTACTATTTGATTTGAGAGCTACTCATTCTTTTGTATCAACGTCTTTCATTGCTAAATCTAGTATTACTTGTGATAAGTCAGAGAGTACACTAGAAGTTGGCATCCCCTCAGGCAGAACATTAAATACAAATCAGTTAGCTAAGTCGGTGAATCTTGAAATTGAAGGAAAAATATTAAAAGCTAATTTGTATTTGATAGAGATGAAAGACTATGATGTGATTTTGGGTATGGATTGGTTGTAATGTAGTTATGCAATCATTCATTGTAGAGAAAGGGAAGTGTCTTTTCAAAAACCAGGAGAAGAGCAATTTTCTTTCTCTGAAATAAATACCAAACCCCATCTCCAATTGGTATCTGCCTTGCAAGCCGAGAAAATTTTGAGAAAATAATCATCTCAAGGGTTTCTAGTTAACATCTCAGGAGAAAAACAAGTGACGATAAAGACTGATGATATACTAGTAGTACAAGAATTTATAGATGTGTTTTCAGAAAATCTACCTAGTACCCCACCAGATAGACAAGTGGAGTTGACAATAGATCTGGTTCCTGAGGCGACACCAGTATCTAAAGCTCCATACATAATGCCTCCAAAGGAACTTTAGGAGTTGAAAATTTAGTTACAATAATTGTTAGACAGTAGCTTTATCCGACCAAGTGTATTTTCATGGGACCCACCAGTGTTATTTGTAAAGAAGAAAGATGGAAGTATGACGATGTGTATCGACTATCAGGAGTTGAACTAGTTGACCATCAAGAATATGTACCCTCTCCTAAGAATTGAGAATTTGTTTGATCAATTAAAAGGGGCTAAAGTATTTTCCAAGATCGACTTACGATTTGGATATCATTAATTGAAGGTTAAGGCTTGTGATATACCCAAGACGGTTTTCAAAACTCATTATGGACATTACGAGTTCACAGTTATGCAAATCGGGTGGACAAATGCTCCAGCAGTATTCATGGATTTAATGAATCGTGTATTTCACCAGTATCTGGATCAATTTGTCATAGTCTTCATTGATAACATTTTGATATAATCCAAGAGTAAATATCAACATGATGAACATCTTAGAATAGCATTAGAAATACCGTGCGAGGAAATATTATAAGCTAAATTTAAAAAAGTGTGAATTTTGGTTTGAGCGAGTTGGATTCCTCGGTCATGTAGTTACTGCCCAAGGAATTAAAATAGATTCAGTAAAAGTGGAAGCTAACTAATTGGAAGACACCAACTAACGTTGGTGAAGTTCGAAGATTTCTGGGATTGGCCGGGTACTATCTGAGATTTATAGAAAGATTCTCCAAATATCTGGACCAATGACGCAATTGACAAGGAAATGAGTAAAGTTTCAATGGACAGATAAGTGTGAGCAAAGCTTTTAGGATCTAAAGCAGCGATTGATTACAGCACCAGTGTTAACCATACCTAATGGTTCGGAAGGGTTTGTTGTATATAGTGATGCATCCAAACAAGGTTTGGATGTGTGTTAATGCAACACGAAAAAGTGATTACCTATGAGTCAATGAAATTGAAGCAACATGACCAGAACTACCCGACGCATGATCTAAAACTTGCAGTGGTAGTTCATGCATTAAAGATATGGCGCCATTACACGGATCATAAGAGTCTCAAAACCACCTAACAGACTAGGAGTTGAGCGAAATAAAACCTAAATTGATTGAAGCTTAACCACATGACAAGCTTAGTGGTGCACAGTGGAACTCCGAGATGGTAAAGGCTAAAAATAATCCGACTACCCAATGAGGTGCAAAAGAAAACCATAATTTAGATAATTACTTTAGGGTATCTTGCTAATTGTACAATTTTTTTTTGACAACATTGGTTGACAACATCTCACAGCAGCATCATATTCGTCCATTTTGAAAACTATTTTTTACATTAAAGGCTCGAATTTTGACAACACGCAGTTGTCAGCCGTGTTTGTACAACAAGCTTTATTATACTTTGAGACATTCGGTAATTAAGCTTAGATTATAGAAAGTACAACATCTAGACGATGATAAACTTTGTGAAGCAAAGATGATATCATCCCTAATGGATTGAATTGTATGTATGAGGTATTCGATTGACTGGTGCAATATAAAAAATACGAATAACACATACTTTGGCCACCTAACTACTTCAATAAAAAAAGGTCTATAATACCAAAGGTAATATAAATAATTGAGAGTCAGGGATAGCCATTCCTCTCTTTGTTGATCGACATAATGATAAGGAACAGTACATCCATCCCCTCCAATTAACATAGCAGAGTTGAAAGGTTCTCCCACCCCTAGTCAATTGACATAGTGAGGACTTTGTCAACGTAATGGGGCTTTGTCAATGTAATGGGAAGGGTGAACTCCAGTCTATTGATGTCATGGGAAGAATGTACCCCATTTATCAACTTGTGAGAAGAAATGGTGCAGCTATCCCCTTATTAGTTAGTTAGTTGTTTCGAATTTTAATAATGGATTCAGGTCAACAATTGACTTAACAGATGAAAGAAAAGATAATCAGTTGTAGGTTGGATTCTATAAATGTGCATAATCTCATCAAAGCAGCATACATAATACAATCAACTAGGGAAAATGTGCATTAGATGGAAATAAAAATTATTTATTACAAAAACTAGCCAAGTATAAAGGACTTGAAGCCCTAAAGTGCATACTGAACAAGAATAAACAGAAATTAGGCTACAAGACCATATTTGCCCATATCAGCGAGCTAAAATAGACAGTACATAAGTCAGTTGACATTATTTTCCTCTCAAACAACGCTAGTCTAAAGTTTTCAAGAAAGAAAAGAGATGTAGTGTGGTATCATTCGTGATGAGCAGCATTATTGTTTCCCTTAGCCAACTTTTCTATATCCCAAATGATCGATATTAGGAAGCTTAGAGGTTGGCCACTCCTTAGCCATTGTCATAGATGCCTTCATTGACTTGGCCCCGTACATGTGCAATTATACATGTGCCTGGTAAACTCAAAGGAGTTTTTATTTTGCTTAATATAGCATCCTCTTGAGCCCGTGGAAAGGAAGATCATATGGTATTGATCCTATTGCTTAACTCGAGAATCTAAAGCCTCCAAAGACTTCTTCAGGCCAGAGATCTTCTTCTTGAAGTTGGTTGCCTCACTATTCTTTTCATCTTCCAAAGAATCCACTAGGTTTCCAAACTCTCATTCTCTCTCAAAATAGAATTTTCCATTGTAAAAATCTAATAAGAAAGAAGCCAAATAAAATAATTGAGAAAATCGCACATAGAGACTTGATAATGAAAAGATAGAGAATAAGTAATAACACTTATGCAACATGGAAACAATTAAAAGTCTATTCAAGGTGAAACACTAATAATTAGTAGAATTCAAGTTTATCTAGATTTTAACATTTTTTATTTTAACAATGTTATCCTTTATTTTCAAGTTTGTTTAGGTAGGAAGTTTATTTACTTTCAAAGTTCTTTATACAAGGAAATTAGGGCAATGTTTACAAACACATCTGAATTATATGAATAAAATTATTTCTCTTTTCCTCAATTTTTCCCTTTGATCCATTTTCTTCTTATTGTTCTTTATCAATTTGTATGCTTGTGCATCAATTTGGTATCACAACTATTCATCTCCTTTGGCCTACACCTTCACAAACTCAAAATCCACAAATCTTAACCGACCAACCATTCCCATTCAAGTCCTATAACCACCTCCATACACAAAACACTTAGAACATCACAAAAGTTACAGTTCATCTGTACTGTTTGGCTCACTGTTTACGCCAGAAATTAAGTTCTAGATTTTTCATCATTAAAAAAAATTCAATTAGCCATTGATGTGTTGCTGTTTCACTGTTCATTAAGCTTTTGTTCTTGTTCTTCAAATAAAGTGGTAATTACATCAAACCAGAATTTTTAAGATTCAATTTCAAAAATCAGATATAAAGTTTGTTTATACATAAATCAGATTTTAATTCAAATATTTAATATTATTAATACAACCAAAATTCAACAAAAACCCTAATTATTCTCTCACTTATTTCTCTATCTACATCTCTTAATACCTATCCTTTCGCTCTCACACGATAGTCAGCTCCCATCTCATCTCTCCACTTGCTCAATCTTCTCTCTGTCGACTGCAAGATTGGCGTCGCTATAAGAGACCAATGTCGACGTTGCAGGGAGAGGATCGGTGCTGTTGCTGACTACGAGCTCTACCATGCCGCTGAAAGATGAGTGCTTCGAAAAGACCAGATCCTTTCTTCTTCTTTTTTCGAGTGGTTCTATGATAGACGATTCAGTAGTGATTCTGTGGTGTGGTGGTGGTGATGATGTGTTGGTTTTACGATTGCGGTGATGGTGATGGGGGTGTGCGGTATAGTGGTGGCGTGCGGTGTGGTGTGATGGTAGTTGTGTAGTAGCTTTGACCAGTGGTTGGGTATGGTGCAGTATGCGGTACTTTGTGTAGTGGTGTGGCGGCGTGGTGTTGACTCTGGTCGCTATGTAGTGTACGGTGGTGTTGACTGGTTGTTTTGAGTTTATGGAGGTGGCTCGGTGGTGGTGCTGTGTGCGGTGCAAGGTGGTGGTGTACGATGTGCAGTGATGGTGGTGGTAGGCGTTGTGATTGTGTTTTCCTGTGCTCAGGTGGTGGTGTGCAGTGTAGTGCGAGGTGGTGTGGTGTGCGTTGGGAAGAGTGTGTCCATTTATTTGTATGGTCATGGTGGTGTGGGTGATGGTGTTCGACGATGGTAGAGATATAGCGGTAGAGATGGTGTAGTGGTACAGCCAAGGTGATCGGTAGTGGTAAAGATGGTGTAGATGTTGGGTGCAACCAGTTGTGGTCGACGGTGGTGGAGTGTAGATGGTGTTTGTTGTTGTCACAGTGGTGATGGCATTGATGGTAATGGATTTGAGGAGATGGTTGTGATGGTTGATACATGAGGCGGTGTTGGTGGTATTTGGGAGTGGTGTTGGCTGTTGTCATTGTAGTGGTGTTGGCGGTGGTACTACTGGAGGCGGTGGTGAGGTAGTGGTGGTCATAAATTGTTTTATAGATTGTAACCAATAAATTGGTTGGTCTGTGACTAATAAACAATACGTGATCAATGAAATAGATAAATTGTGACCAATAAATAATGTGTGACCTAAACATTTATTAAGATGTGACTAATAATTTGATAATGTGTAACCTAAAAATAATTTGTGACTATGAAATAAGTTGTGATTCATAAAAAAATTTATTTGTGACCAAAAAATAATGTGACCAATTAATTTATTTAATTTGTAACCGAGAAAAAATTGTGACCTATAAAATTTATTGTTTGTAACTGTTGCATCTGTAATAAATACATAACTATGACCATAAATTACATAATATTGTGACCCGAATATATTTAATTAATGAAATATTTTTCAATTAATTTTAATAAATAAAATTTAAATTAATATATGATTTTTGAAAAAGTAAACCTTATTTTCTAAATTTGAAATATGTCATACTTAGTGTCTTACTAATGAAATTTTTCCTTCAATAAATTCCACAATCCATCACTAAAATTTCCCTTAGCCCTTACACAAGCCCAACATCAACCCAGCTAATAATATAACACAACCCTAAGCCCAATATCGGCCCAATAACTCTTACACTCCAACCCACCAAGCAGATCTGGTCTGATACACATTAACCCAAATCATCCATTCCACATTCAACCCAACCCAAGCCACACCCACAACCAATTAACCCAAGCCCAGCTTCTAACCCAGCTTCTAACCCAACGTAACACCATCTTCACCTTCACAAACACACCGACCACTGTTCCACCGCTTACAGATCTGCCACACCAATGATCAGCCACACATCGCGAACTCTACCCTTTTCACCACCCAATGAACTACATCAACACCTCACCGCACCAACACCACCTCGCTACGCCGCCACCACAACCTCATATCTCCGCCTAATCGCACAAAACCTGCTTTAAAAGGAAGATTATCACCCCACCATCCCGATACAATCACCGTTCTGACCTTTCAAAGCCCTAAACAGCCTCTTTCCACTTCGTGCCAATCACTATGTCTCATGACAGTTCCCTCGTGGTTGCCTCATCACTCAAATTCAGAATCTTCACTGTCGCAAAATTACCAGAAGTTCATTATACATTAATCTCAGTCTTTCCATCGTCACTGCTCGAAGAATCGTTCCACCACCACTGTCTCTGAATTGTCGCTTCTGCTCTGCTGTCAACGATTGCTCACCACCAGCATCTGAACATCCGATCGTCGTCTCCGCCATTTGCTCACACAAGCACAGTTGCTCCACATGGTCATTCTAGTGTCGGCCAGTTACACCACTTCGACCATTCATTCAGATAGGCTCCAAGTTTACCATTCATCATGTGGTTGTACCCAACTTCAGCCACTCACAGATACGTTCCGCAGTTCAATCACCGCAGTGACTGCTTCCAGTTTAGTAACAACTCTTGCTATTGCCATTACTGTTCAATCACGCTCTAGAATATCTTGAAACTTGTGTCCAACATAATACTCGTCCTGAACCCCCTCCCCCACATTATGATCAAGGAGTGGCCGAAATGATTGTCTGTGCAATTGTTATACCTACGTTCAATCAAATTTGAATGTAAATACTTTTAATATGATTGAATTTGAATTTATTATTCAATTTAATTATTATTCTGACAAACTAAATTAATAGAATCAATATATTCAATTTTTTGTAACTTGTTAAACATAAGGAGTTTTGATTGTGAGATACAAGTCACATATAATCGAATCTTAAATTATATGTGATCGTAAGTAAATAGAGAGATACGGATATCGTTATTACGGATAGACGAGCATGTGTGGCATTTCTCATTTATGAAGTAAATAATTGATCTCACTAGTTAAAATATAATGACATTTAAATGGACGTCTGTATGTTTTGTTAAGAAGACAAAACATTGGAGACCCACTATAGAGATTATTAGTGGGTAACTATCTGATTGTCAATAATTAATCTCTAACATACGATAATGAATTAATCCGTCGACTTGAGGTTATTATAGTACCTTGTATGAGGACAGTTATACTTTGGTTATGCTGAATTTTTCTTTATCTAATCACTAATATAATATCGTTCGCGTATGTCAAGAATCATATAAAAGTTGTAAATGATCAATAGAGAATTTATTACTCATAGATAGTAAGAAATTGTGACCTAGAATTGCGTCAACATTGGCATTCTTCTTAGCAAGAATTATTGCACTAGAATAATGGGCTAGGAATATTTCAGCTTAAGATGATATCGAAATTATTAGCTAAAGCCTAAGATAAGTTCGTAAGTCGAAAAGAGTTTAAACGATTATTGATTCAAAAGTGGGACGAAGATATGATCGATTAATCGAGATTGAAACATTTCCAAATCTCGTAATTGATTAGAATATATTGACGAATGTGTCATAATTCCATGATATATGAACAAGTTTGATTTTATCACACCATGTAAAAATTTGTCACATGCATTACCCAGAGATAATGCTAGATGTCAATCAAGGACGAAAATATGAATTAATTATTTTATATGAATTAATAATAAAAGGGTTTTAATTTGCCTTATTTTGATTATATCAAAATAGTACTTTTGCGTCATCCAACATCATGATAAAAAATCTAATGGGTCTCACACAAAAGGCGAGAACTTAAAAAATGATTTTGAGAATTAATTTACAAATGTGGCACATAAGTAGAATTGATTAATTGGGTTGTATATTAATGGATTTAAGTTAATTAATTAGATTAATTAACTTATATGCCAAGTTTAAATAATTAGATTAATTAATGAATTAATAGATTGATTATGTTTTGTGGTTAGGTCAAACTCACTTGAACGTCTATTAATAAATAACTAGAGTTTGAGTTTTTCATAACACAATTACAACATTCATAGTCTTACTAGTACAAGAGAGAGAAATCCTATTTTCTCATTCTTGTTCTCCCATTTGGATTGTCATTGGATGTTGGATAATTGAACAACTGTGGTTTGAAAAGTTCGTGATAGATCATGATTTACAAAGGAACGGAAAAATCGTGATTGCTCGTGATCAAGATTCTTAAAGAAGTTTGAAGAATTTGCTAAAGGTAAAATTCTAATCACGATTTCTATCTAATCACTGAGACGATTCTTGAAGTAAATTAAAAAATAATTTAAATTTCTTTATGCGTGTGTAAGTAAATGCTCAACAATCCCCTTTCCCTTTTATAGGGACTTGCTTGTGTGGGAAGCAAATTTCCACAAGCATTCCATTCGCACCTTGCAACCAAACAAAAATGTTTTAATGTCCAACTTAAGACTCTATCAGGCGTGACATAAGAGAAGCTCACATTCTTTAAAGAATAATAATAAAAACATACAATAATATATAAAATGAATATATATACACGTGCACATAAACATGTAACGAGTAAAATGGTACACAATCGCATGAAATTATAAAGTGTGGAGTCAGTGGCGAATCCAGGATTTTGAGTGAGCACGGACGATAGTTGACTGTTGACCATCAACAGCCACAATAATAACCAATACCGTGAATTGAAATTAATTATATCGTAGTTCAAATTGTATGTGTGAATTTATATTATCTACCCGTTTAATAATATTTATCGTGTAAGAATTTCAAGTTTAAAAAATGGGTCCAATTACTTACTTTTGAGGTTTGATTTGCTAATAATATCATTCTAATAGAAAAAGAAAATATTATTTCATAGTTTTAAATATGGAAAATATTTTGTTTTTGAATGTATAAAGGAAAATTACTGTTAATGCTTAACCTTTCTATCAAATAATTTCTTGGGTTTCAGTAAACGGAAACTACCAATTTAATTTTCTTCTTCTTTATTATTTCACTCTTCAAAACATAGTTATCATATTCGATCTTATGGTTGACTCAAACAAGTTGTGTGATCATCGAATCAGTGATTCAACGGATGAATGAGTAGTTCAATTGCTGGGTCATTGTGATGTCGAAATTTATAAAAAATTAAAAGAAAGAGGGAATATATCTATTACCTGATAAAACTGAACATATATATTTTTGTTACATATAATGTCAACGACCATCAAATGCCATAGTGGTCAAATTTTTCATATTCTCAAAAGAAGTCACGAGTTTGAATCTTCCTATTACAATTTGCAAGGGTTTAAATGCCTATGCTCCAAAATGGTGAAAAATATAAACTAAAATCATTCGTATAAAGAACTGTAATCAAGGAGAGTTGAACTCAAGATCTTTCGTTTATTAATGGGCACTCTTACCAACTGACTTAGAAGAACTTATTAGAAAAAAAAAAGGAAATTACAGAGATACATATATATATATATATATATATATATAAAATCCGACGCAGTGTGGAGTTAGTTGAAAACATGTACGAATGCTTATTGCTATCCTTATAAAATCATAATCGCTAAAGGGTAGATGGGCTTATGATGTTGATGGGGGGCATGTTTCACAGGTCCTCAAGAAAGAGGACTCTTATAGAGATGTGCTTTTATACATTATTTGTAGGCCAACAATGTCATAATATGAGAAGTGTGCACATATTATAACCTAAAAAAAAAAAAAAAACACACACACACACACAACATAAATAGAGGATCTCTGTGTGACCAAACCCAGCTTGATTTCCTCTAAATTCTCACACTAAATAAAGAATCTCCGCTCTTAAAGAGAATTTGATCACATACCTTGGTGTCAATCGATTGATCCTCTTTCGTCTCGATCGATCAACCTCTTGACAAAATGAGCCGATCAATCAATTGGAAACTGACATCATGCATATTGATCCTATATAAAGTCCCACATGGTTACCGAATTATAACTATAAGATATGAGTGTATTAATCGCTGCAAGTTCACGAAATGGGACGCGTGTGTTACAAGGATTTTGGGATGAGGGACATGTGGATACAAATAATTATCGTACAAATGAAAACCTCAAAGGTATCAGGTATTGTTTAATTATGAAAGCATGTTTGGGAGTTGTTTATAAATGGTTTAAATATGAATAAATAAAAATGAGTGGTGGATAAATTAACACTACTTGTGGATTTCATGAAATATACAGATAAAAGTTGTTTGACTGATTATAAGTATAACAACTCATAACTATTAGCCAAATAAGGGCTTACAACTCAAATATATATTGTTGATTCCATATTTCTTTAGCCTGACTTGGAAAGGTATGGGGCCTCGACCACGCACACTCATGCAACAATGCCCTTGTCATCTGTTTGAGGTCTCTAGTGAGACTCTAAAGACTAGGGCACCTTGTGCTCAGCCCATAGCCCCCAATCCTAGCTCAGGGTCCACATCCCCTAGTTGGTCTAGCCCCAAGGTTTTGGTCTCCAAGCTAGGCAAAGAGTCCTATTGTAACTCCCTTATGTAATCCCATTCCATTACCTCCTCAGTGTTCCAGTTATACTTGGAGTCCTTGACCATGAGATGTCTAACCATATATAGCCATTCTATTGATGTGTAGGTGCTCTAATTCATGTGGATTATGCCTTCTCATGTTCTATATATACTTGACTTACATTCATTATCCTAGTATATATAATTCCTAACTTAAGCATTGGAGGTGCTACGAGAACAATTCCCATAGCCTTTCAACAAGTGATTTGAAGGCCCCGTCTATGCTCATCTCCCGTGTTTTCCAAGATCTAAAATGGGTATCTCTAGGTACAATATTTGGTAGCATCATATATATTTATTGTCTTCTTCCCTACGAATGATTCGCAACAAAACTATAATGGGAAAGAATGCCATGTCTCTCTTTTGTAGGTTGCTCAACCGTAGAATAAAGCTTCCATATTCATACCTCTCTACCTGAATCAAAGAGTTGTGCCTAAGTAGTTTCAACAAAAATAAGTAAAAACATTTAAGTTTACCCAGCATCATTGTCATCATTTAAAGAGCTAAAGCCTAGGGCTGGGATGTAAGCCATTGATCTATTGTCAGTAGATCGGAAGGTAGGATACACAACCTTTATATGGCTTTTACAGTAGGGGTATGAAATTGGTACTAAAATTCTTCTTAAGCTATTTGTTAGGGTGTACCCTACAGAAAGGTACACATCAAAAAAGACCATATACCATACGAGGTAGCATAGACTGGTAGGGCAATTAGAATGACCGAAGATAGAAAGAAAGGCATGCTCGAGCTTATTTATACCTAAACTTAATGTGATTTATTCTGTTTAGTTTTGCTCCCCTCGTGATTCAATGAGAATGGATAAGATGCTCGTAGGATTCACGTAAGGAAGACAGGGATGGCTATATTTCTGGGAGTGAACTTTAGGCAAATATGAAGCGTATGGATATGAGTTATGCACTCAAACGAGACAATCTCGAATCCGCTTTTTCTACGAACAAGTAATCTATAAGCAATATGACTATAAATCTTATTGAAAGAGTTCAATCCTGTCTTAGTATGAATATTGGTGGCATGCTTAACACATGCAAATCGGGCGAAAAGTGGTGTATTCAATGGCAGACAAGTAAGTAACGCATAAGAACCTGCCTTTGAGAGTAGAAAAACAGTTGAAAATGGTTGCTATACCCCATAAGTTAAGGAGCAAAAGCAAAAATCTTATTAGCTAGTTGGTAAGGCAATAATTTATCATGGCAATAATCTGTCGTTGGTCCGAGAGGATGGTCAGCCACACTCGAATTGAAATACAGCCTAGACCCGAATGGGTGGCAACAATGGGAATATTTTTGCAATAGGCGAAAGCTTGACGAATAAAGCAATAACTAGAAACTGTATATTTGATACGTTAATTTTCATTAGTTTATGACCTTCTGAGTAGCGGTATTGAAATTAGAGAAAAAGAGAAGTTCTAATATAGTTGCGACATGATTGAGAACCATGTATGAAAATTTAGGTTGCTTGGTTTAGAAATATATTAATTAAGAAAATCTCAAAAATGGAAGAGGCATCATCTGGGGCGAAGGGTCTAACTAATTTTTAAATAATTCCATATGAGAATGATTGGTATCTATTTTGTCATCTAAAGCAATACCAACTCTTTGGTTATAAGATAAGCACTTAAGGTCAATAGTATAAAGCAAAATGTACTTTGAGGAATACTAGAAACATAAAAAACGATCCTATTGATTAATTTTTTTATTGCATACAAGCTCTAGATTATTTCGATGTAGATTGCCAAAGGTATCACAAAATATATATAAACTACATTAAGTGAAAAATTTATTATCGCAGAAACTCGCTCCAAAGATCATCAAATAGACGATTTTCAAGCTCAATTTCACGTTATCTTTCTCTACCAAGCAACCAATCCAAACGGCTCAAATCTACGGCTAATATATTCATCTCGGTTGCATCTAAATCTCACCCAAAAAGAACAAGATAATGGTGATAATTTGTAAAGCACAAAGGCACGAGAAATATAATGGAGGAAGACACAAAGAAAGCCATCGATTTTTCTCTCCCTAGGGTAGTCGTAGGTCAATTCTCTCAATTTCATACGCTAACGGCTAGGGTAGAAACAACATATATATATATATATATATATATATAGTGTTAAGTTAGGCTTTAAATTGGACCAATAATAAGGTTAAATGGGCCAAAATTCAAAGTCATCCAAAATGTAATATATATATAGGCCGCGAGTAGCATTAATTTCTTAAGCTACTTCCATTGGTCCACGTTGTTTTCGGTTCGAGTCTTTAGACTTGGTTGATGGTAATCAATTTACCATTGGTCGAGGCCCATGAAATTATATTCCAATGTTTACATCATAGCCTAGGATATATTGGACATCAAAACCTAACAAATATTTACCTTAATACCCAATCAACCTTCAAGTAATCAAAACACACAGTTAATACTTGCATAATCAAGGCCACCAATATAATTGAGATCTCATACCTTACCTCGTGTTTTAGACTCAAAACACATATCATACTTGCTCCATGTACTTGCCAGAGTTAAGGTCAAAAATCACCCAAGTAGAAGTAGATAATAACATTAAACAATCAAGAGCAAATATTCATGCGATGAAAATATAACATAGGATAACCCACATATCTTTTCAAAATATACATTCAAACAGAACAACAGATTAACATCAAGTTAATCAACAAACGACCAACACTTATGCAACAAATATATAAATGACCCCACGAAAAGATTTCACTACTTACCCTATCCCATTTCGTGTTCCTCATACTACGAGAACACATATCTTCTCTCATCGCACACGATTCTCACTAGACTGATCAATCAACTCATGTGTAATTGGTAAATCACAATAGATCCTAAGTCCACAGGATAATCCTTTATCACCACATCATTTCTCACAACCTAAGCGAATAATGGGTCTCCATATAATATAAGTGATAAAAATGTCTCTCTCACACACCATCTGATCAGGGTCTTTACGGATAAAAGATTTCAACATTTAATCACATTTCCACTCGTGATCCAAATGTCACTTTCTACATTCTCAACACAAACCACTAATGTACCTATGCATCTATATTCCACCTTATCAAAAGACATACAATACACTGTCAATGCATTCCAACCCACTATGTATGCAAACAATTACAACAAGTAATCAAATTGCTCTCAAATTTCATGCAAATACACATATTAAACAAATTGAAATGTCATATAACAATGCAATAGAATTAAAAAATCATACACATCCTGAAAGGATTACACATAGATGCATATGCAATAACTAGGTTTATTCTCAATAAACTTCACTAGAGCCATCACTCAATCCTATAGCCACATTTACCTCACCTCTCATCTTACCCTTTTCCTTATCTTTCTTCTTGGTACAATCCCTCACAAAATGCCTAGACTTATCACAGCTGCAACATCGCTTACCACCGGATTTGTCCCAACACTTGCCATTCTTCTTACCACCTCCATCACTCGATTTACTTCTCGAATCACTATTATCTTTAGCTCTGCTCAAATTCGTCTATATAAATTTCATTCTACTCATCATATGTAACTCACCACTCTTCTTATCATCTTTTTCAGCCTTAGTATCCATCTCTTTACTTTTAAGATAATCAATGACATTTTCAGGTATTAAGGTGTCCCTTTCATACTTAATCGCATTCTTAAGTATATCAACTTTTCTCATAACTGTGTCTAACAAGTGTAAAATAATTGAAGTGCAAGCAAATTCATCATATTCTTCTTTGTGCACTTCTATTAAATTTGCAAGAAATTTGCCATCTATAACTTTTGAAACTTTTTGTTGAACCAAAATTCCCTTCATCTTTTATTGCCAAATTAAATAACCTGCTGTCCCATTGAAAATTTCAAGTTCGAAATGTGAAGAAATTTTGAAAAACTGAACAATCAAAGTGCACAAATAGGCCACACAAAGTAATTCTAAGTCCATAGTATACACAATTCTAGATTCGCAGAGTTTCATGAAGTTCAATATCAAGGGAATGTTTAAACAGGTCAAGTCTAGGTGTTTTAACAGAATAATCAATGCAATACGAAGGTATGTCAACAAAAATTCAAGTTCTTACGCATGTAGTCTCATATAGTGACTAAACGACAAATAAGGCACAAAATCAATTGCCAACTTGTAATTAAATTCAACACTTCAAATAGAACAAATAATTCATAAATTCTAGCACAAACAATGGTTACCCCATACGGTAACCCCAATCGTAAAGTCACCACACACGATGATACGCTAATGCTGAAATTTAAATTAGGATAAGTCAATGTACCATAGTAATTGATAACGAGTCCGGAAATAGCGAGAGATGAGAATTTATCACTTTAGGGTTATTACTATTCACCATAAAGTCTCCATCAACTACAGCAATCAATCAACTACTATTGAATTCCGACGCGAAGAACAAAATCGTCCAGATTTCGTTGTATAACCTGAAACAGAAAACTAACAACACAATTTTAGAAAAAAATGTCAGCAACAAATAGTCTGAAAAGACCTCCGCCAGAAGATGTCTCTCGTGTCCTCACCACCAACAGCCTTTGTGCGAGGGCTTCACACGACGTCGTACGCGTCGCTGGACAGTCTTATGCATTGGACATCCTGGTTCGCCTCCACTTGCACGTCACATTGGTGGTCTTCGTTTCACCAAATTCCTTCTGGATTGGCTAAAAATCACAAAAACAGCCTTGGTTTTTGGTTAGTTTTTCGAGCTAAATCTACCAACTTGAAGCTCTGATACCAATTCTCGCAGAAGCTCGCTCAAAGGATCACCAAATTGGTGATTTTAAGCTCAAATTCATGTTACCTTTCTCTACGAAACAACCAATCCAAATCCCTCCAACTTACAACCAATATATTCACCTCGATTGCTCCTCAATATCATCCACAAAGAATACGATAATGGTGATGATTTGCAAGTCACAAAAGCACGAGAAATACAATGGAGGAAGACACAAAAATGAGGCCAAATACACAAAAAAAAAAAAAAGCCACCGGTTTTTTTCTCTCCCTAAGGTAGCCACGTTTTCTCTCAATTTCATACACAAATCACACACTAACGGCTAGTATAGAAACAACATATATATATAGGGTTTAATTAGGCTTTAGTTGGACTAATAATAATGTTAAATGGGCCGAGATTCAAAATAATCCAAAAGGTAATATATAGGCTGCAATAACATTAATTTCTTAATCTACTTCCAAAGGTCCATGTTGGGTTCGAACCTTTGGATTTGGTTGTTGGTAATCAATTCCCTATTGGCCGAGGCCTGTGAAATTATATTCCAACGTTTACATCATAGCCCAAAATTTATTGGATATCAAATCCCAACATTTATGATGCTGAGTTTGAAAAATATAAATTACATTTTCGATGGCCGAAATGATTCTCATGCTTGCTAATTCCCATCAGGTTGGGTTATTATGCTTTTTGTTCATCTGTGGCACTTGAAATGTAGAATGCCTTTCTATTCATCTCATTCAGTTGTATTCCACAATGCTTTACTGAGATGATTTAATCGAGCAAAACTTAGATTTATTATTATTATTATTATTATTATTATTATTATTATTATTATTATTATCATTATTATTATTATTATTATTATTTCTTCAGTAGTTTATGCCCATATTTATTATTCTTTTTATTTCACGATTGGTTAGTTGGATGCTGAAAGTTATAGGACACATAGTTTCCAAAGTAAATAGCAGTGAATGGTACACGTTTTTGGCTTTCATGTTTTCCGAGAGGAAAATGGACGGCAATTAGGTAACTTCTAACATTACAAGTTTATCGTGTTTGAATATTGATAAGATTCATCATCAATGCCCCCTGTGCACATAGATTCAACTTATGAATGCTAATTGATTTTGACTAGGTATTTAATGTTTGAAAGAAGTGAGACTGCATTTGGTGGTAATGAATTGCGTTTTTGGAATTGGGAATAGAAACAATTTCACTAAAGGCTGAAGCCCCTATTTAAATCTGTGTGAAGTCCTTCTATATGACTCTCTCCCATGGATACTAATGCCACAGCTTCAAGCACCTAAATTAATGGATCATTTTCTCCATCATGGCATCAAGACACCTAATAGGTCGGTAAATAGGCTCTTGACAATTTTATAAAGATAAGTAGACAATTGTTCACTGTATTTGTTCCCTACAATTATTTATAAGAAGTTAAAATATGGCGAAATGATGCCTACATTTAAGTTGAAAGATGAGTCCCATTATATTCTATTTGTATAATATAGTTGTTTGGTTTGGAAAAAAATGCTTCACCTCATGCTTCTTGTATATAAATAGTACCTTAAGATACTATAATTTGAGGTAGTATAATAAATTCTAACATACATGGGATGTTGAATCTGACATTGTTTTTTTATTTTTTATTAGATTGAACATACTAACCTTATTCTAGGATATATATAACTTAGAGAACATGTCTATCTTTCATTTTAGCTTCATCCATGTTTATGGTTTTATATTTTACTGCTTTAATTCAGTTGAACTTCTTCACGACATTTTACTTTCTTACTACAAATTTAGTTATTCAGAGAAGAATGGTTGAAAATCAGTTCGAGTAAACATCGAGCTGAGGATATAATTCATGAAAATCCAACATATTTAACAAACTAACATTATCTCGAGTCCGTGCACGGGCAAGTGTCTAGGTTTTCAAGAGAAAGCTAAATGATATGGTTAACCAATATATTAGGTAACAAAGTAAAAAATACTTTAAAAAAATAATAGTGGACAATACTTGAAAAAAAAAAAAAAAAAAAAAAAAAAAAAGAAAAAAAAGAACGACATTATGAAAAATCTCATAATGTTCTTGTCTACTATTATATACCAAATATATATTGCACATTTTAATCATATTAAGTGAAATTAAATCAGTCTCGTGTTTGAAGGCTAAAAACATCTTATAAACTATAATATTCAATTTAAATCTGTAACTGATGACGATGGAGGTCAAGAAGAAATAACAGCTGAATAAACATCTTTACAATATGATTATACATATGAATACACTCAGAAATGGAGAAATGAACAATAATACAAGGCTGTAAATTTACCAATAATATTTTCATCAATGAAAACCGTGTTATTGAGTAATCCCGTTGGTTTCAGGAACTCTCGTCTTCCCTTTTCCACACGCCCCCCCTAAATCCGGCATTCTCAACTGGGAAGGAATCTAACTCTGGACACCAACTTACATTCAGTATTTTCAGGGATGGCATAACTTGACTAACCATGGACCAGTCCGCATGCAAGTCTGATAAAGCTTCACACTCCAACCCCTCGATTTTCCAAACTGCATTTTCAACACTCCAAAAGAAATCGTGCATTTTTTCAAGATTTCCAGAAATCATGGAAAGATATCGCAACATGGGAAGTGAAACAGGGTTGAGCCAGATAGGACTTATTTTCCCGGGATAGAAACGGAGATTCAGCTTGTGGAGTTGTTCGGGAGGGGAGAGTTTATCTAGTTTGGAGACTAGACCAACATCATGACAATCAAAACAACTTATTGTTAAAAAAAGCAGTTCATGGAGATTTAGTAATGCACTGACCTCATCATCTCCAATTTCATCACCATGAGAAAGATGCAAACTCAGTCTTCTTAATCGAATCAAGCTTCTCAGTTCACCAATCCGACAACCCCTTGACTCGCTTAGTTTACAAGGCTTAAATCCAAGTAATACTTGAAGATTCGTAAGCCTGCCAAGTCCTTGGGGTAGGTATTCAAGCGACCCACAATTACTCACATCCAAGACAGCAAGTTGTTCATAGTTCAGAATACAACACGGGAGCCTTTTCAGATTTTGGCAATAACTTGCATCAAAAATCTTGAGCTTTTGAAGCTTTTCCAACGAATTTGGAACTAGGAATAGTGGATGAGTATTGCCAAGGCCAAGATACGTTAAGTGTTCGAGAGATCCAATCTCGTCCAACAACTTTGAAAGGGGAGCATCAAAGATTGATTTGGAAAGATCCAATATGTGCAGGCGTTGACAATGGCAAAATTTATCCACAACATATGAGGGGATTCGGTTTACTTCACCACTCTTGGTTGTAGTAAGCAATGCTCGCAATTTTCTGTTGGCTGCTAAGTGCTTCACGTTCATATCACTTGTAATGCCCAAATGGCGAGAATTTCCATCTAATGGGATTGAAAATGCATCATCTTTCGCAATTCTAATGACCAAGTCACGGACCATATCATGAATTTTACAAGTATATACTTCATTGTCGTAAGCTTTATCAACCACCTCTACTAAACATCTATTTGTTAATTCCGAAAAGCAGTCTTCTCCAACTTCAGTCGATAACCGACCAGTCCTCAATGGGATGAAATATTCCGCAATCCACCAATGGATCAGTTGATCCTTCGCTATCTCACAATCCTCTGGAAAGAGTGAGAAACAGAGGAAACATGACTTCAGATAAGGTGGGAGTTCATCATAACTCAACTGCAATGAAGCCATTACCGAGTTATCATTTTCTGATAACTCTTCACGAAAATGCTTCAAGATTCGTTTCCACTCATGATTATGAGGTGGTTTACACAACATTATTCCTCCAACAGCTTTGATAGCCAAAGGAAGGCCTTTACATTTCTTAACAATCTCTTTCCCCGTGACCTCTAGCTCTTTGTGTTTACATTCACCTCCAGTAGCAGCAAATGCTACCTTACGAAAAAGTAACCAACTATTTTCTTCACTGAGGAATTTGGGCACATGAATCCTAGCTTCATATACTCCCATCTTACGAGCAACCGTCTCGTTTCTTGTGGTAATTATAATACAACTTCCATTTCCCTTTGGTAACCCCCCACTTATTCTGAGCCACCAAGAATTATCTTCATGCCACACATCATCCATCACCATCAAGTACCGTTTTCCTAAAAGGTACTGGTTTATTTTCTTTAACAATTCACTTTCATCATCCCCCAAGCATGGATCTCCCAAGCTCCTCAATATACTCCGCATGATTTTTTCTTCTGTAAATGTTTGAGAAACAGAAACCCATATCCTTCTTTCAAAGTGATCTTCGACTCTTCTATCATTGAAGACTTTCTGTGCAAGAGTTGTCTTGCCCAGTCCTCCCATACCAACAATTCCAATGTAAAGTATACCATCACTTCCTTCGATTAACCAGTCCTTCATCTTCTCTGTATCGCCTTCTAAGCCAACCACTTGTGTATGGTCATATGCAGGTGAACTCCATCTAGACATTAGATGATTGTGTGCCTCCATCGAATTTGTTGGATTCAAAATTGGCACTCCAAGAAAAGATGAAATGTCCTGCTTTATCACTGCGATTTTATCATTGATTTCACTGAGGCGCTTCCCAGTTTGGTGTTGAAATGAAAGTTTTGAAGGATGCAACCACATTGCATATTTAGCACCCCCATTACCATTATCAGACTGACTTTGACAATCCACAAGTATATCTTCAGCTTCATAAATTAGTTCTTGCAAGCAGACCATGATACTCCGGAGTGTCTCATGCTTACTTTTCCTCTTGACTCTTTCTGCATCTTTGAGGAAGCTCTGCATGAGTAGTAGATGCTCCTTTAGTCTTTCAAAATGCTCCCTATACTTTGTAACAAACTGGCTCTCCTCTGTGAGAGTGTTAAGAAGTTTCTCCAAGAAAATGCTAACCACAGCATCCACCATTATTTGCTCTGCACAGTTTTTCAGAAGCGTCATAAGTCAAATAATAGAATAAAATAATCAGGGGCATTGCCACAGATGGATGGCCAAGAGGGTCCACAGCCCCCATACAATTTCTCAAGAAATTCTTGTCAAACTTATGAGACAAGAGTGGATCACAAATAAAATGCCATTAGCAAAGAGGTGTGTTCCCCCCAACCCAACAAAAAGAAAAACAAATAATCTCAGGAGCATCAGCTACCTTTTGCTACCTTTGAGAACTTGTGTAACTAATCAGTCTTTTGGCCTTGATTGTATAAATTGTATGTGGTAGGTAGTCTGGATATTATTTTGTTATATTGCAGAAGAATTTTTTCTTCATAAGCGAGAGAAAAGTGGATAAACTTCAATTTTATTGATAAAATGAGAAAATGTGATTGGGAACACATTCACGGCTCTCCTAAAAAGAACCTCTCTCTCCCTCTCCATCTCTGGGGCTTTATAACCTCTCCAGTAACAAAACTAGAAATTGCAATGTAACTGTATTAATAAACACTAAACAGTTAAGGAAGGTTGCATAAAAAACTGTTCATAGGCTGAAAGGCAAAAAAATATTTGGAGTCCGCATTTACAAAATTTAACATGTAGAGTACTTGTTAGCTAGAAAATAATCACATATCATGAATTCACAAAAAAACTTTCTATTTCGGACACCCCATGAGCTCATTTTTTTGCTCCCACCAACAATAACTAGCTATAGACTTGTGCATGGTCTCCATTAGCATGAGTGAAGGTGTAACAATCTAAATTGTGTATATGTTAACGGTAAGAACTGGATCAAATGAATTTATTGATGAACAATTACAATAAAAAATAATGTAAATACGATCAACAAAACCTCTCACCTAACTATGAGTTTTACCTCCTAAATTTACTAGTCTAGATGCTTAAACTAGAACAAAAGGAGAAATGGCTATCTGAGACTGAGATAGTCTTGACTGAATCCCACTACAAAATACTCATAAAGGATACAAAATACACAAATCATTTATTTTCCCACTAAATAATACAATTGGATGAAACCAACAGATATACTGAAAAAACAGGCGTTAGATATCGCATGGGGCAAATCTTCGTGCCGAAAAGGGTTATAATGTTGCAAAAAAAATACCCATCAAGAAAAGAACTAAATCCCACGAAGTAGACTAACTCATGGTTTTTCTGAAAGCTTATTGCATAATTGCTTCGTCCTACTGAAAATTCCTTAAACATGGAGTAAGAAGGAAAAATTAATCAAACATAAAGATGACCTATATGTTTATCCTAAAATCGATTTTCTTTCCACACAAAGTTTTTCAGTCTATGATTTGATCCTTCAATGAACTATTGATCCCTTTTAGAATTGTAAATTAAGCCCACTACAAAACATTCATCAGCAAAGGATACGAATTCCAGTAAGAAGATTAATCCCACTACAAAAGATTCATCAACAAAGGAAATAAATCCTACTAAGAAAATTAATAATACACATTAAAATAGGAAATAGAACATGCTTTTAAGCTAAGTAAACATGCTATAAATCCCCTAAAGTAAATTAAACATCACTACAAAATTCACAGACCACTTATTGTGGAACTAAATCATGCAAAATTGGATTAAACAGACAGATACTAAACAAATAGGCAGAACCCAGAAAAATTAAGACTTACAGCTCAAAAAAATGCTCTTCAAAATTCGGGGACTTCAAGGACAAATAGCAGAGGTTTTTTTTGGATAAAAAATAAATAGAGAACATTAACAAATTCTTGTTCAGCCAAGAAATTAAAGACTCGGGTGACACTGGGCAAGCACGGTTTGAGGAAGCATCCGACTCTCTTCATAGAAGATTGATTTTATCGAAGTCAACGTCGTGGCATCTCTTTTTGTCTCCGCTTCAGAATACGGGAAATAGTGAGGATTAGCATGGTAAACCGGTCCTTACTACGAAGGTCATGGACCCGTTTGGCTATTAAATAAATTTAAATAAATAAAGATTATTTAATCCCCATTTGTAACATTACTGAGAGAAAATTGAAGAGCCACATTCATTTTGTTCCTCGCCGACCCAAACCCGGACCGATGAGGATTTATCCTTGCCGACCCTAGCATGGATCGATCGGAGAGGAACAAGCCCTCATCGACTTGGGGTAGGGTAGGGCCGGGCCGGTGAGGAAAAACATCATCTCTGATCCATGTTGGTTCGGTGAGGATTTGTTCCTCACCGATTGTAGGCAGTGAGATATCTTTTAAAAAAAAAAAAATTCGAAATGAATTATTTATATCTGCTTAATGGTAATACAATTGTTTATTTCAGTTTTCTTTATATGATGTAATGTTCATTGTTTTCTAATATAAGCCCCTGTTTGGGGCACATTTTAGCTAGAAAATGTAGACGGAATATGATCGTTGGAACATGTTATCCTATTTTCACTGTGCCAGTGAAACTGAAGACGAGTTGGACGACTTTGCCTTTAACCCAAACCAATTGCCAAAATTCTTCCCTTCAAAATCATAATTAGGGGCGCCTTAAAATAGTTTGAGGATATGGTGAAGGGCGAAGCATGGCTAGCAGACAATGTAATGTATGTTCACATGATATGTGTTGTTATTTATGTTCATTATTGTGTTGATGTAGCATGTTGAAATAGCGATGTATCTGTTGCAAGATCGGGCTTGTAGGTATTCACGTTCGTTCAACTTTCTTAGGATAGTTATTATGGACTATTGGTTGAAGACTGCTATCAATATGAGAAGTCCTTAAGGTATCTTAAATTGATTAAGTATATGTTGCCTAATTATGTCTTGAAATATGTGAAAGGAGAAAGCCTAGACCGGTATTGTACAATTTATCTACTTGGTTGATTGTGGTGTATTTACAATCAAGCACAACGACCTCCGAAGCCTTGTACGTGATGAAGTCTTAGTCAACCACAGAGTCATGGAGGTGAAAGTTAGCATCCAATTGATATGTATTTAAATGTGACCCGTAGTGTTTTGTGTAAGTACTTTATAAATATATTAAATTTAAATAAACGGAATTAGCTTATATGTTTTCTTATTTAATTTTTTGATTGTTGATGTACATAATTCTTTGTAAAACACTGGTCGTTTGATTTTCCTCAAGTGTACGAGATATCTAACAAGTAATAAAGTGACGAGTGTGATGTCGTTCTTATGAGGTCTATGTAATCAATCTAGGATTAATCAACTCTAACTCTAATCGAATAGCAAAATGTATTTGAACAGTTTATACTAATTAAGCTAAATATTCTAGTGAACAAATTATGAAGCTTTTGTAAATTTTGATTCGATCGTTACTAAAACCTTGAATCTCCCTTGTTAATTTATTTTTATACAATTCAATAATTTAACAATATAGAACATTCTTGTTGATCAATGTTCCTAAATTAATTAAAAGTATCTCTCGATGTTAAATTTATCATCTCCATAACCTTCTCATATCTCTATGAAAGATTCAAACATAAAAACATACATTGAAAGCGCTAGAACATTTATAGAAATCACATAATGCATATTGGTATATCTCTATCCCCTATCAGTTTTTACAATAGTTGTTATAACATGCTATCTATCCTATTGTCTTTCACGAGAATAATAAATTTTACAAATTAATTCAATTAGTGATCAAGTAATTGAAAAGTATTAAACACAATAATAATTATCTAAGAATAAACACATATTAGGAGTCAAATTATGGAACTTTTACTAAAACATTATAATAAGGATACATCAATACCTTAGTAATAGAAACCCTAGCCTAGCCTTAAAAAATCACAAGAAAACATGTATAACTGGAAGAACATATTGACGAAGAAGATGGATCTTAAAATCGTTAATCTCTTCAATGGTTTCTTGATAAATCTCAAATATATCTTTGTGTTGTCAATCCAATTATCAAAGCTGAAACTCCAATTTCTTGAAAACTTGTAATTGCCCTTATATTCTCATTAGAACATTGAATTTGCCTCTTTTTGATGATGTTAATGATAGTCCAAGAATAACTAATCAAGAGGGGGAAATGGGCGGGAGGGGGAGAGGTGAATTGGTTTTTAAATTTTTTTTGAAGAATTAGTCTAAATTCAACAAAGTAAAAACTAAATAGATTAATTTAAATAATAAGCGCAAATATGAAAGCGATAAGTAAAAGGGAAGAGATGATGCAAACTATATAATTGTGGAGTTTCAATCCAAAACAATGATCTACGTCCTTTATTACCAAGCTCTCCAACATGAACAAGACATTTTCACTATATTGATTCACTTATGGTGTAATCAAACCCTTTACAATGCTTCTGGTGACTTACAAATAAGGAGCACCGATCATTGTACAATATGGAATTTTACGGGGACCTTAATAAGACCCTACAAATTGAAAGATGAATGATTTTACAATTAGGATCTTCTCTCTTAATAAATAATATATACAAAATGAGTATAAAAAGAGAAATAGGCTAACACTTAAATGAATAGTAATGACTGAAGCTCAAATGTTAGATGAGATAACTCTGATTAAAAGTATGATTTTCAAAATTTAATTTAATCAATCAAAAGTTTTCAAAGTAAATATTTGAAAAATTAAAAAGGATGTAAGCTCAAAAAAGTTTTGCTCAAGTAATTCTCACTTTAATACTCTTAAAGAATGATGTATTAAATATAAGAAGTAGAGGTATTTATAGAGTTCAAACGTAAAAAAGTCTAGGAGTTCGGATGACACGTCCGGTCGACCGTCTCTTGTTCGGACGACCAATATAGTCATTTGTACAGTGAAAAATAGATGTCAGAGCGGTTAAATTTTGGACCGTTGAAAACTTCCAATCGACCGCCCGACATTTCAATTTTTTTACGTTTTGGTCCCGTTTATTCCGATTTGAAGGTTTTGAAAGTCATAGACTTTTGGAGAGTTTTTTTTAACTAACTTGTCAAGATAAAAAAAATATTTTTCAAGTCCAAATATCATTTTAAAAAGTTATTTTACATATGATTAAATTATTGCATTCGAATGCCTTTTAATACACAAACTTATTTTTAATGGATAGAAGGATTTTGAGCTTGAACATCCATTGTCATATATCAAAGAGTTAGTACCTTTACACTTTAGCTAAGAAATCAAGTATTTGATCTTGTTCCGAAATTAGGCTTTTAATTTCTTGAATGTGACTTCGATCTTGAGATTCTTCATGAGTTTGATTTGTGATGATGGCTCTTGTTCTTTTGAAGGCCATCAATTAATTTTCTATCGTATGCATTAAAAAACTATAATCACTTGAATTCAACTTGCTATTAAACAAGATTAACTTTTTTGTTATAATCAAAATTTTAAGGTTTTAATCAACCATATATCATCGCTTAATTGATGAATTTAGGTGTATGAGAGGTTTCTTTTGTTTATGAATCTATTGTACATTTATGGGGCTAGAAAATAGATTGAAAATCACATCCAAAATTGAATTGGAGAAGAATTCTAATTAAATTCGAAATTTTCACGAGATAGCCTAGATTTAGCTTGGCAATCGCACAACGTAAACCTAGGCGATCATTCGGCCAATAATTTTGCCTCTACTTTGATTTTTATAGGCTACCTAGGCTTAATGCTCGGTGATCGCCTAGTGTAACTTCTTTATCAAAATTGCAATTTAGTCCTTTAATTTTTCTTAAGTCATTTCTTGTCCTTTTTTCTTGCAATTTCAATCCTTTAACTTGTAATTTCACTCAATTGAACCCAAAAAATCATCAATCTTCATTTTGTGGTCCTAATCAACTATTGAAAAGTTGAATTAGGTCCTCCAAACTTTGGATTTTCCCATTTTTGCCAAATTTTCTTCTATTTCTTTCAATTTAATTTTCAATCATTAAATTTATATAAATTAAGCTATAATTAATCGAAAGAACTATCAAATGTTTTTGTTATTTGGCCTAGAGAAGTGTAAAAAAAAAAATACGCTTATCAAATACTCCCAAGCATAAACATTTATTTATCCTCAAATAAAATCGTAACCCAAGTCAACAATGAAACATACATATGATAAAATTTTGGGTAGGTAACATGTTGTTTTGTCTTAGGATTGGAATCATTGTATTAAATCCATAAACAAATTCAATGTCACATACAAAAATCAATTTCAACTTTTTTAATGCAAAACTGATGTGTGTATGTGTGTGTGAAGAATTAAATAAAATATGATAAGTTCAAAAGTTGTTTCAATTCTCAACCCTCAAACTTGTAAGATTCACAAATCTCCAAACTTATTCATTTTACTATTCTCTCAATGTGTGATGTAAGGTTGAATTTTTATTCTAATCCTCACCCTCTCTAAGTTGGATGGATTTCAGTAATTACAAGCCAATACTTCAACAAATAAGGATTCTCCAAAATTTTCACCTTTAAGACTCATCTAGGCTAATAATCCCTTGTCAAAAGTGTTTGAAATTAACCAATGTATGTAATACGTATTTTTTTTTTACCTTATGTGCAGACTTCTCTCAATTAAGATTTCTAGATAACCTTGTGGCAAGCATTTGGCCAATGACTCCGAAATCAGATGACTATAGGGTACTAGGCTTTAGATATTCTTATAAACTTAATCACTCAAGTCATAAATGCTACGAATGGATGTTTCACAATGAGGCAACTTTTTCCATTTTTTACCATGATTAGTGTAGTGTCTCTTATTAAACACTAATTCTGCAAAATCGACTCCTAACTTAATATTTTTACCTAATTTTAGTCTCATTGGTCTAAGACAATCCAAGCAAGAATTTATACACATGGAATCCCCATTCATATTAATATTTCCTTACAACAGTTCAAACACCTCCAAACTATGCTAAATTTAATCTAATGATGTATATTGTAGTAATTTTTGGGTTTAACATCTAAGTTCTACTATTTCAACCTATCAAACATATGAATCAACTCATTACTTCATCATGTTAAATTTGATTCATGTGCACAAATAGTATTAAGTTTTATATGTATAAGAATCAATTAATCTGAGCATATAACATATTCACAATTCATAAATCAACACATAATTTCAAATATATATATATATATATATATATATTTTTTTTTTTTTTTTATTTTTAAATCTTTTTCAAATTTTTTCTCTAGTATAATAAAGTAGTAAAAAAAAAAAAAACTCAATCACACAAGAATATTAAAACTAAAAACCCAATTTTTATCCTATCCTTAAACTTAAAGTAGAAATTATTCTCAATATCATCAAGTATAATCTAGTAAATAAAGGGACATGGAAGAAAAGACTCTGGATTTTTGTCTGATAATTGAAGTAGCTTGTTGGATCATTTTATTCTGTTCTTCAACTTGTTACGCTTCCTTCCAATTGATATACTGGTACCTTTGAAAAATGGAAGAAAATATTAATATAGAATCAAGAAATAGTTTAAAAATTGCAATGTAGTGTCTATGATAACCACTTTTTCTGCACATGAGCTTTGAAAAATGTGCCACAAGCCGTTTTTAGTATTTGGTTCAAATAAAAAAGAATCTTTATTTAGGCTAGATGTAGACATAATAACCCTTTTATTGAAACAAAACATGCCTAAAACTAATGCAACATATTAAACTATAAGAAATGGAAATACTTAAAGGCATAATAAATAAAATGGTAAGAGATTGAGTTATTTCCCAATGAAAGCTTAATTAATAGTCTTTAGCTAGACTTTGTTGATGAGTTAATCATGGTGGTTCAAAGTGGATTTCACGGCAAAGCTTTGATCACAATATTCAGCATTGCCAATACTTTTTTTATTCTCCATGCTAGAAGAGCTCATTTTTCATCATTGAGGTTCTCAATTGTTCCACCAGCTCCTTTTTTATGTTGGTATTTTCAATACTTCTTCGTTTATCCCTCTTTAACCTTTCTTCTATTCTCTTAATGGGATTAGTAGTATAGATTTTGAACATCTCTTGCTCATTATCCATCCTCCATGTCAGTTTGTCTGCTTTGAAGTCTATGATAGCTCGACTTGTTGATAGGAAGATACCCAAGATTAGTAGTGATGCATTCGATGGTTCATCTATGTCTAAGACAACAAACTCTGCTGGGAATATAAGTTTTTCCACTTTAATGAGTAGGTTCTCAACAACTCCTCAATGGTATTTGATTGATTTGTCCGCCAGTTAAAGGGAAATAGTTGTGTCCTTCAACTCTTCCAAATCTAAATTGTTGTAGTTAGAAAAAAGGTATTAAATTTATACTTGCTCCGAAATCACATAAACAATTGAAGTAAAATCATTTTCTATTCGGCAAGGTATTTTAAGACTCTCTGGATCTTTTAGTTTAGAAAGTAAATTTTTTCTGCAAGATAGCACTACACTCATCATTTAGCTTGATTTTCTCAAATTTAGTGAAACTTCTTTTCTTTGATAAGATCTCATTTAGAAACTTTTCATGGCTTGGTATCTGATATATGGCCTCAATTAATGGGATATTGACATAAAGCTTTCTTTGGGATTTGTCCCAGTGTTACTTGGCAGGGTCCCTAGCAATTTTTCTGAAAGTGCCTTGGTAATTTGTCCTATTTCATTTTCCAAATTCTGTATAGCAGCCACTTGAATTTACAAGTTATTCTTGATTCTTTGCAAGTTTTGAGTTGGTACTTTAGCCATTTTAGTAAATGATCTAGTTGATGATTCTGCTATTTTGTTAAACGTTTTTTTTCCATGGGGACTTCTTTTCTTACTGTTGAAAACCTCGTGTGCATTTTGATATGGTATAGCCTGAGAGGATTGGCACGAGAAATTTATGTAGTTTCTCCAACCTAGATTGTATGTATTGAAATGAGAATTGTTTTGCTAACTTGAATAGTTTTGTATTTAATTCACATCCTTGATTTGCTTTACAAATTCTCTTTCCACATTACAATCTAGACTTTCGTGATTTCCACAGTAATAGTTGCATCTCTGTCTATCTTCTTGAGCTGCGTTTACTGTCTAATTGGTTGCTAAACCATTTACCTTTTTAGCTTGTGTTGCTAGCTGTGCTAAAATAGTTATTAGTGTGTCAACCGGTGCATTCCTACAACTTTCTTTTCACCTGATCTCTCAGTCGGTCATAATACACCAGTGTATGATAGATTTTCCATGATTTGATAGACTTGATCCATTTTCCTTTTTGTTATTGACCTATCATAAGAAAAGTCAACATCTGCCCACCTTGTCAGATTTAACTAATTGTAAAGCACTGGACTTGGAGTCATTTTTGCAAACCATGTGGTGGACATTGACGGAGCAATCCTTTGTACCTTTTCTAAGCCTTTGAATAACACTCTAAATCAAATTGAGGGAATTTAGTGATTTCATCTTTTAACCTCGACAATTCTTTTTGGAGGAAAATATTTATTCAAGAATTATTTGCTCAAGTTATTCCAAGTGGTGATGCTATGAGGTGGGAATGTGTCCAACCATTCCCTAACTAAGCCTCTTAATGTATGGGAAGTGTCTCAGTCAAATTGCATCATTGGAAATTCCTGGATATTCAATTGTTGCGCACATATCAAAAATCTTGAGATATGAGCATTTGGATTATCAATTGGTCTCCAATGGAACTGCCGTGCATTCTCGAACATTTTATTACGTTAGTCCTCAAGTGAAAATTAGATTGCTTGGATACTGGATAAACTATGCTTGATTGGATCTCGACCACTGGTGGAACCATGTATTCTCCCAACAATCTTTCGTTTGCTTGACCTACAGCTACAATCGGAAATACTGCATCTTCATTCACCCCAATGGCCACTTAAGTTTGTATATTTACTTCATTGATTCTATTTGTCATTTTAGTTGTGCTTTCATTATTCTTTTTTTCTCAACCTCAATGTTCGTTTGATTTTCAGATCAAATTGAGCAAGATCACCGTGTCTCGAACTTTGCATACAAAATCCTGAAAATAAGAAGATAAAACACCCCTATATTTTTCTAATATGATATTAAAATTAATAAAGCAGTAAAATTCATATTAAAGTAAAACTAACTAAATACTATAGTCCTAGCAACAGTATAAAAAACTTGATTGCTTGATTTCCAGCGAGTGTATGAGATAGCGAACAAGTAATAAAGTGAGGAGTGGAATGTTGTTTCCGTGGGGACTATATATTTAATCTAGAATCAATCACTTCTAACTCTAATCAATGGCAAATTGTGTTTGAACAGTTTATACTAATTAAACTAATTATTCTAGTGAGCAAATTATGACACTTTTGCAATTTTAGATTTGATGGTTACTAAGACCTCAAATCCACCTTATTAATCTATTTTTATGTAATTCAATAATTAAACAATATGTGCACATTCCTGTTGATCAATGTTCCTTAGTTAATTAAAAGCATCTCTTAGTGTCATTTAAATATATTATCTTATATGGCTTTCCCGATATCTTTATGAAAGATACGAACATAAAAGTATGCATTAAAAATACTAGAATATTTATAGAAATGATTAATAGCAGAAAACCCCCTACCTTCTGTGTGAAATACCCCCTACCGTTAAGATCCGTCAGATTTTTCGCTAAAAATAGTAAAAAAAAATGCCAAAATTAAAAAGAAATAATTGTAATTCCAGTATTCAAACTTTTTTTTTTTACAAATTAAATCCATTTTTTTATATGAGCCACCCCCAATCCTAAATCTTTAAAACTTTATTTTCCATTCCTTTTCATCTTCTTCCCCAAAAATCCAATTGAGACTCCACCTAAATTAAAATTAAAAGGGATAAATGGTAGCTATTATCACATTAAATAAATAAACAAGAAAACAAAAAAAAAATTAGGAAAAAAAAAAGGTCATCTTCACTTTCAAACCCCTCCTTTCACTCATCTCCATTGCCAATAACATCACCGTCGAGAAAGCACTACCCTTGAATCACCATACCACCAACTCTTCCTTACCCCCCAAAACTACCAAGGGTGTCAACCCAACCTTGCTCTACTCCGCTGTCACCGTCTTTCCACCGCTATCTTTTCCTTCTAGTCCAGTCAAAATCTAGGCCATCTAGTTCTAGTCAAAATTCATTTCCGCCGGATGAATTGAACTAGATTTTTCCCTAATCCGTTGCAGCTATGCCTCAAGCTGCCCAATTTGTTGCTGCATTATCAAGAATTTATCCATCTGATTCTACATTAAATTGAAAACCCCAACAAATCCCATCATCACTAGTCAATGAAAAGTGGATTAAAAAATAAAACAACAGATATCATTAGAAATGGTTCAATACCATGGAAGACTTCTTATGAACAAATTTAAAGGTGTTTGAATCAATTATATTTTAGAGCTACCATTTTACTCCTTTCAATTTTAATTTGGGTGGAGTCTCAATTGGATTTTTGGAGAAAAAGATGAAGTGAGGTAAAAAATAAAGTTTTAAAGATTTGGGATTGTAGGTGTCACATATAAAAAAATTGGATTTAATTTGTAAAAAAATAAAAGTTTGGGTACTAAAATTACAATTATTCCTTTTTAATTTTGATATTTTTGTACTGTTTTTAATGGATAATTTGATGAATCTTGTCGTTAGGGGATTTTCACACAAAAAACTTCAAACATGTGGTTTTATGCGGTTTCCAACAAGTAGAAGGGTATATCGCAAATGAAAACATTTTAGGGGATTTTATGCTATTAGTTCTTTATAGAAATCATTCAAAGTATAGTGATATATCTCTATCTCATATTGGACATTACAATGGTTGTTATAACGTGTTATCTATCCTATTAACCTACCCTTTTTTCTTTTTGAACCTTTGTTTTGGGAAAACAGGATTTGGTTCAGGATTGCCCATTTTTATTAGTTCCGGGGTTTCTCTGAATTTTAAAGTTACCACTTAGTAGGTTTCGATACCAAGGCTCAATCCAATTTGTCTTTCTCAAAAACAATAAAAATCACAAATCAATCAAATCAGTGAACGAGTAATTGAAAATCATTAAAACACAATAACAATCATTCAAGAATAAACGCATATTGGATATCAACTTATGGAACTTTTATTAGAATATTATTAAAAGGGTTCATCNAAACACAATAACAATCATTCAAGAATAAACGCATATTGGATATCAACTTATGGAACTTTTATTAGAATATTATTAAAAGGGTTCATCAATGTCCTAATAATAGAAATCTTAGCCTAGCCTTGCAAAATTACAAAAAAGCATGTATAATTGGAAGAGCATAACCCGAATTTTAAATTAGTAATGAAGATGAAGATGGATATTGAAATCTTGAATCTCTTCAATGGTTTCTTGATGGATCTCCAATATATCTTCTTGTTGCCAGTCCAATTATCAAGGTTGAAACTCCAATTTCTTGAAAATTTGTAATTGCCATTTAATTCCTATAAGAACAATGGATGAGCCTCTCTTTGATGATGTTAATTGATGAATTTAGGTGTATGAAAGGTGTCTTTTGATGTATTAGGCTCTTGTGTATATATAGGGCTTGAAAACAGGTTGAAAATCGCATCCAAACTTGAATTAGAGAAGAATTCTAATCAAATTTGTTATCTACATCAAATAGCCTAGATTTAGCCTGGGTGGTCGCCTAGTGTAAACTCGGGCCGATTTCCCAAGAAAATAATTTTGCCCCTGCTTTGGTCTTTATATGCTAGGCGGTCAAGCTTAATGCTGGGTTATTGTCCAGTGTAACTTCTTTATCAAAATTGTACTTTATTTCTTGAATTCTTCTTGTGTCATTTCTTGTCTTATTTCTCTTGCAATTTCAATCATTTAACTTGTAATTGCATCTAATTGAACTTGAAAAATCTTTAATCTTCGTTTTGTGTCCCAAATCAACTATTGAAAAGTTGCAATTAGATTCTCCAAATATGGATTTCGCCATTTTCACCAAATTTTTGCTCATTTCGTTCTATTTAGCTTCTAATCATTAAGTTTTACCTCATAAACAAAATATAAATACATTAGATTATAATTAATCAAACAAATATCTGATGTCTATATTTAGATAAACTCTCATATAGATGTATTCTAATCGTTGGTTTGCATCTAAAAGTAAATGGTGAGACTATAGGCGGGAACAAATTATTAAATGGGCTAGTATGATCGGAAATTCCCCATTTGGCTCTATTTGCCAAGAAAGATTTAGTTTTGACATATGCTATTATTGAAAAATCAGCTATGTAATAATGAGGGAAAAAGTGTGAGATAGAAACGCATTATGCCTAGCGATTGCAACTACATGTGCACATTCAAAACTCTTAAACTGAAACTTTCTACACATCCACGTGTTATGATTCCATCTCAAGGGTCTTGAAAAGTCTTTCTTCTATTGTAGGACTATTGTGCTTATACACAAGTATGAAATGGAAATCCTCTATGCATAGCGTTTGCAATTGCATGTGTACATAGAAAACTCTCAAACTAAAACTTTCTATACATGCACGTGTTATGATTCCATCTCAAGGGTCTTGAATAATTTTTCTTCTATTGTAAGGCTATTGTGCTTGTACACGTGTGAATCTATATGCTATTACGAAATCATTCCTACAACTTACCATGGATGTCTCGGTCATCACAAGAAATGGTAACTTTCGATTTTTCTTATACAATCAATTCACCAAATATGCATTATTTGATATCATCATATTGTATCAAATTCAAGTAAAATGTGACCGTACTTAATGTTCAACCCTCATCTTGGTTAAATATTCCCAGGTAAGATGTGATTTATTCTCTAATGCCCAAGTCCTTATTGAATTCTTCAATAATGTATGACTCTGCCGCTTTCCTAAGAAACGCCACGATCACCTTTCCATATACTCGATCTTTTAGGTTGAGCTGCATGTGGTACATACACTAACTATGCTATGTATTAGGAAAAACTTTAGCTATACCATTTATTATGGCGTTTGCCAAGTCAGTTATAAAATCAGGGTGCTTAACGTCCTGATTAATTTCCTCACCTTTGTGATGAATTAATGCATCATGTGATCAGTCTCATTATCAACTATATTGGATGCAAGGGGATAAATTTGAATGTTCAAATCTTGAAATGTAGTAATAATAAAGTTTCCATCAAATAGACTTTTCAGATTTGTTCCATCGACTAGAAATAGTGGTCGCATTGATTAGTAAAAACTTGATGCATTGTCGAAGAGAGTTGCAGAAAAAATTGAAGTGATTGTGGGCACAATCTCAATAAAGAATTTTGAACCACGAGTAGTTCTCTCCATATTATGGCAACACATGGTCAGTTTATCATAATTCTCCTCTGGTGATCCTATTAAATCTTCCAACATTCATTCTTTAGCATTCAAAGCCTTCTAATAGCTCATGATCACCCTAAGGGATTTCGTGAATAATGTCTACAAAGTCTGTAAGTTGTCCTAGGTCTTCTAACTTGTGCATTATATGTATTCCAATAAACCATGATCTTGCTTGTTTGTGATCATTGTGAAGAATTGCATACTATAAAGAAATCAGTTATGTCAAACTTTGTTACAAGCAAATGCCACTCCCAACTATCATCCACACAGATAATTGTGTAAGTAGTCATGTTTAATTTCTTCACTTTGAACTCAAAGTTACGTTTTAGTGTAATCATGTGCACAATTTCTTAAAGATCTCTCTAAGTATTAAATAGTTGGTCCATCGGCAAATCTTCAACATTGAAAATCACACAAAAAGTATGAGAAGACCATAAAATGGGCCCAACTAGGAAATCCCCACTGACTCGTGCCTATGTATAAATAAATCAATGATATCTTAGTTTGTAAATGGAATTTTCTCCTCATTATCTTCAATTATCTCAGGGGGGGTCTATGTGTAACAGTAAGATCACATTATGTAGTAACTATCTTCTAAATAATTGTGTTATTATCACAAGCTATTTCCACTGTATCTTAAAAATCATCCACATTATAGTTCAATTCATAAGTTTCTTCATGTTCATTCTCGGAATTTTCTTCTATACAAGAATTACGCAAAGAGGAGTATTGCGATTTTTGTTGAAATGAATTAGCCAACCCACTTGCATTTGAGAAGTCATCTTTATCGATGGACTCGAGAATTTTAAATGGTCGGGAAAAACGAAATCCCAAATACACATCACGATATACTTCCATATATGATGAACCGTGTGACACTTTTGTTGTCACCTAAGGAATGTTTTTTGCTTTAACTTATTCTTTTTATTTTGTACTCAATTATAGTCTATACTATAAAGTGTAACTTAAGTAAGTATGGACCTGCCACAAGTTGAAATCTGTCAAGGTAATGTTGAGTTGTAGTAGGTAGAATAGTTGGAGGAAAAACAATTTTAAAATGTACAAAAGGATGGCTGTATAACCTGCCATGTAACTTCATTTTTATATGCATGAAATATCTATTTTTCCTCATCTTTGTGTGTATATTTTATCAGTGGTATCGGATCCTTTATAGGTCTTTGAAAAATCTGAAAAACCAGCGGCCTTGGAGAAAACTAGTGAGCAACCTTCATATATAGCCGAGTATTTTAGTGAGTGAGTGATATGGCTTCAAGTGGTTTTTCTGCCCCCATTACCTTATGTTTTTTGCAAGAGAAAATTATGATTTTTGGATTACAAAAATGAAAGCCTGCCTGAAAGCATATGATCTATGGAAAATCACAAAAACTAGAGTTGAACCACTACCATTGAGGACGAATTCAACCACTGCTCAGTTGAAGCAACATAGTGAGGAGATAGCCAAGAAGTTTAAGGCCCTTTCTTGCATACAATCAGCCATCTCATATGCCATTTTCACAAGGATTATAACCTTTGAAACAACAAAGGAAGCATGGGATAGGTTGAAGGAAGAATTTCGAGGCAATGAAACGACTAGACAAATGCAGTTTTTGAACTTCAGAAGGGAGTTTGAAACCTTGAAAATGAAGGACTCTGAAACGGTTAAAGAATTTGTTGATAGGATGATAAAGGTAGTTAATCAAATAAGGCTTGTAGGAGACTATTTACCAGATAAAAGAGTAGTGGAAAAGCTTTTGATAAGTCCGCCAGAGAAGTTTGAATCCAAGATCTCTTCTCTTGAAGACTCTAAGGACTTGGCTAGCATTTCCTTGGCTAAACTTGTAAATGCTCTTCAAGCCACAGAACAAAGAAGATTGTTCAGGTAAGAAGAGCAGGTTGAAGGAGCTCTGTTTACAAAAGGAAAATAGAAAGCTCAAACCAGTTTTGGAACGAAGAAAGCACAAAACGAAAAGAAGAAAGTAGATGCAAAAGGCTCAGGCAAGGATACTAAGTATCCTCCATGTCCTCACTACAAAAGGAAAGGCCATTCACCCAAATGGTGTTGGTTCAGATTTGGTGTACAATTCAGGTCTTGCAAATAGTTTAGACATGTTGAAAAATTCTGAAAGAACCAAAAGGAGAAGAAAGAGTTGCACCAGGCCAAAGTTGCAGAAGATGAGTCTGAAGAGCATCTGTTTTCAGCCATAGACTACACAGCTTCCAGTAGGGTTGAAACTTGGTTACTTGACAGTGGCTGCGCTCACCATATGACTTCAAATTCAGATATATTTGTGGAGTTAAATGATGCTTACAGATCAAAGGTGAAAGTGGTAAATGGAGAGTATGTGGAGGTGAAAGGAATTGGCAAAGTCACAGTGCAAATGCCAACAGGTAATAAGTTCATTTTTGATATCTTGTATGTGCCTAACATTGATCAAAACCTAATTAGTGTTGGCCAATTGATTGAAAAGAATTACACATTAATATTTAAGGATAGTTGCTGCAATATTTTAGATCAAAACAATCTAAAATTGTAGACAGTAGAAATGAGGTATAGGAGTTTTCCTTTGGAGCGGAAGAATGTTAACTCTTATGCCCTCACTAGTACATTGGTTGAATCTACATTGCGGCACAAATGTTTTGGGCATGCTAATTACACCTCAATCAAAAATCTAGAACTAGAGTTAGATGAAAACATGCCAAAAGTGAGTGATGATGCTTGTGTTTGTGATATCTGTCAATTGGGAAAATAAACTAGGCTGCCTTTTCCTAAAAACCAGTCTAGAAGAACACAAAGCAAGCTGCAGTTGGTCCATTCTGATGTCTGTGGCTCTATAAGAACTTCAACCTTGAATGGTAGTAGATACTTTGTCCTCTTTATTGATGATTTAACTAGAATGTGTTGGGTTTACTTCCTTAAGAAGAAGTCTGAGGTGCTTCAGTATTTCAGAAATTTAGGAATCTTGTAGAGAATGAAAGTGACTGCAAGATAAAGGCTATAAGAATAGATAATGGAATTCAATACACAACAATTAGTTTGACAAATTTTGTAAGGAAGTAGGAATCAAACATCAGTTAACCATTCCTTACTCACCTCAGCAAAATGGGGTCTATGATAGAAAGAATATGACAGTTATGGAAATGGCAAGGTGCTTGATGTTGGAGAAGAAAGTACCAAAAGAATTTTTGGCTGAGGCAGTAAATACATCTATCTATCTACTCAACAGGTTGCCTACAAAGGCTTTGGATAAACTAACTTCCTATGATTAAACCAAAAGTATCCCACTTGAAGGTGTTTGGAAGTGTATGCTACATTCACATACTAGATGTAAAAAGGGACAAGCTGAGTCAAAAGATTGAAGCAGGTATCTTGGTTGGCTACTGTGACAATGCAAAAGGATATAGAATCTATAATCCTCAAACCAAGAAGATAGTTTCCAGTAGAGATGTCAAGGTTGATGAAAACTCTTCATTGGGAGTCAAGTTCTGTAAATAAAATTGAGGTTCTAAGACTGACTCCACATGATATAGATGCTAATATTTATGAAGAAGAAGTTGAAGTTGAGGCTGAACCTGATGATGAATCAGATTCCAAGAATGAAGTGATCAGAACTAGATCACTTGAAGGTATCTATGCTACCTGCAATACAGCAGTTCTGGAGCCTTCAACTTTCACTGAAGTACCTGATTCTCAAGCTTGGTTTGATGTAAGAAGGAGGAGCTTAAGGTAATTGAAAAGAATGGAACCTGGATGCTGGTTGACAGACCAAAAAATAAGAATGTCATTGGAGTAAAATGGGTGTATAGGACCAAAATGAATGCTGATGGTTCTGTCAAAAAGTTCAAGGCTAAGCTAGTTGTAAAAGGCTATGGTCAGCAATATGGAGTCAATTTTACTAATACCTTTACTCCAGTGGCTAGGTTTGAGACAATAAGGTTGCTGTTTGCTATTGCTGCTCAATCAAAATGGAGGATATACCAGTTAGATGTGAAGTCTCCATTCCTGAATGGGTACTTGAATGAAAACATTTCTATTGAGCAACCTGAAGGCTATATCATAGATAGAAAGGAGGATGATGTGTACCTATTGAGGAAAGCCTTATATAATTTAAAGTAGGCGCCAAGAACTTGGTACAGTAGAATAGATAAATACTTGAACAGCTTTTGTTTCAACAAAAGTATCAATGAACAAACACTTTACATCAAACAAGTGGAGGATGATTTGATCATTATTTCTCTATATGTTGATGACCTACTAATCACAGGTAGTAATGCAGCTTTAATTGAATTGGCGAAGGATGAAATGAAGAAGATATTTGAGATGACAGATTCAGGTGTAATGAAATACTTTCTTGGAATGGAGATTGATCAATCAAAGGATGAAATTTTTGTTTACCAAAGCTAAAGAGGTGTTAAGGAAGTTCAATATGGAGAATTGTAAATTAGTTAACACTCCTTTAGTTCAGAACTTAGAATTGTTGAAAGAAGATGGAGCAAAGAAGATTGATAAGAAGGTTTACAGAAGTTTAATTGGGTGTTTGCTCTACCTAACTACCACCAGACCAGATCTGATGTTTGCTATGATCATGTTGTCAAGATTCAGGTAAGAACCTAGTGAAATTCACTTCCAAACTGCCAAAAGGGTGTTGAGATACATCAGAGGAACAAAGGAGTTTGGGATCAGTTTTAAGAAGTCAAAATTTTTTTTTAAACTGGTTTCACTGATAGTGATTGTGCCGGATCTGTTGATGACATGAAAAGCATTTCAGGCTATGCTTTCTATCCTGGTTCAAGCCTTGTTTACTGGAATTCAATCAAGCAAAAATGGTGGCACAATCAACTGCTGAAGCTGAATACATAGCAGCATCTGAAGCAACAAATCAGGCCATCTTGTTGAGGAAAATGATGAAGGATCTGAAGCATCAACAACCTGATGCAACAACCATTCTTTGTGACAATCAATTTGCTGTAGCTATGGTGAAAAATCCAGTGTTCCATGGGAGGACTAAACACATAAAGTACAAGTACAATTTCATTAGGAAAGCTTAAGAAAGGAAGGAGGTGGAATTGAAGTATTGCAGTTCTAAGGAACAAGTGGCTGACATTTTCACAAAAGCTTTTCCTAAGGAAAGATTTGAAATATTAAGAGAATGTCTTAGTGTTTCCAACAAAAGTATCAAGGAGGAGTGATGAACCGTGTGACACTTTTGTTGTCACCTAAGGAATGTTTTTTTTTGCTTTGACTTATTCTCTGCATTTTGTACTCAATTATAGTCTATATTATAAAGTGTAACTTAAGTAAGTATAGACCTGCTACAAGTTGAAATCTATCAAGGTAATGTTGAGTTGTAGTAGATAGAATAGTTGGTGGAAAAACACTTTTAAAATGTACATTAGGATGGCTATATAACCTGCCATGTAACTTCATTTTTTATGCATGAATATTGAAATTGGTTTATCACTTTGGCTGTCACGTTTTTTGTGCCGCTGAATTTTTATTATTAAAGTCATGTGATTTAAGTACTTTAGTTGATGATAGTTTAACTTTTGTAAGTTAT